>LOEQ01004626.1:87577-117147 GCA_001685075.1 Bramus lutescens | reverse complement strand
ATGGGAGCTCACCAAATCCAGCTGGACAGGGACTGAACGAGCATGTGATCAAACAGGACTCTCTGAATATGGCTGACAATGGGGGCTGACTGAGAAGCCAATGATAATGGCACTGAGATTTGTCTCTACTGCATTTACTGGCTTTTTGGGATCCTAGTCTATTTGGATTCACACCTTTCTAAGCCTGGATGGAGGGGGGAGGACCTTGGACTTCCCACAGGGCAGGGTAACCTGCTCTCTCTTAGGACTGGGGGAGGGTGAGTGGGGGAGCAGGAGGGAAATGGGAGGAGGGGAAAAAGTGGAAATTTTTAATGGTATCATTTATAAAGCAATAAAAATTTAAAATAAAAGAAATTACAATATCATTGTAAACTTGAGAGAGGGAAATTTTAGAGCACCCACTCCGAAACAAAAAACTACCTATAACTAAATATTGCTTGTCAGCCCGGACCATAAATTATTTGTCTTGATCAGACCCCAACATAAATTATCTCTCTCTTGACCGGTGTGAAGGCATGGGAATAAAGACACAACTCACATGGCTTTATCAGGAGGGAGGTTCTCCGGGATCCCTCTTAAATTCTTAAGTTCACATCCTAAAAAAAATTCTCTCATTTATTCTCCAAACATTCTTTATATCAAAACTTAAACTGAAGGGTAAAATCATTAGCATTCTGTTTCCTAGGTAACTAGGTGAATGGCTTTTAGTCAAGTCCACATCTACCTGTGCTTGCTGTCACATCTTCCTGGTCAGTATACTAGCTCAGTCACATAGGCTTGAATCAGCATCTCTATTCAAATATCCTCCAAATTACAGAAAAGAGAAACACAACATCCTGACCCTTTGTTAGGTAGCGACAGCCTGTCTGGAAAGTTACATGACCACTTCAGGTGTGGCCTATGGCTTTAGAGCCTTGCTACAATATTATATAGAAATATAGGCCTACAACTATTAAGATATGAAGACAAGGATTATGGTTTTATACAAACTGGAAATTCTTTAGATAGTCTAGAAATTTCTCAGTACAGAGTTGTCCTTGATAAACTTAAGTCTGGGATATTTCAGGGGTCAGGGCAATTCTTTATGTTAGAATGTGGTCAAAACACAGGGCTCCACACATTGTTTTGTCTTAAGAGCCTTTGCAGTTCTCAAGGGATCAGTCTCATTTGTTGAGCTTTAAATTCACAATCCAAGAAAAAGTTTGTGAAAAAAAAATCAACTTCTATTTCTTTCTTTGGTAAGAAAGGTTTCTGAGCAGCAAGCTTGGTTTCTGATCTTTATGGGTGACTGAAGTGAAATGAAAACTGAAATCACACATCCATTCCTCCCTTGTCAAACTTTAAGAATTATTTAGTAAATAAATGTCAGATAAATAAACAGAAGATACTTGGCTATATTTCTGTTGCTAAGAGTTTGTTGCTAAGACTTCATTAATAACCCATTTTCACAAGAGGAGTTTGAAATGCTATACACTGGACATGATATTGCTGTTGCACAAGTAAACTCATAGCAACCCTGATTCCCTATATAGAAATTGTACATGAGGAAACTATTAAACATCATAGCCCCAAAGGGAATCTGGATATTTGCCATGGATCGACTCTCTTGGAGCTCAAAGACCAAGGGAGAACAAGGGCGAAGGCTAAGGAGAATCTAGAATTCGGTGAGTTACAGACAGACGCAACTCAGATTGAGCTTTGAATCTGCTGCAATTTACTCAAGGCAAAGCATAGTATTTATACTTTCACAGAAACTGAATAAACATCAATTACGGAAGTTGACACACTTCCTTCAAAGCTAGGTAGAAGCTATTACAAAGTTCAGGCTATATCTATACTTAAAATCTTTTGTAGTTGTGGTCAATTTTCTTCAGGTCCTTTGTCAAATGGCCAATCTCTGTATCAATAATGCAGGNTAGAAGCTATTACAAAGTTCAGGCTATATCTATACTTAAAATCTTTTGTAGTTGTGGTCAATTTTCTTCAGGTCCTTTGTCAAATGGCCAATCTCTGTATCAATAATGCAGGGCAGTTTTAAGGTTTTCTAAGACTGCTTTCCTTTCATCCTCTGTTAACATGTACCAAGGCTTCCTCAGTCTAGCAAGCCTTTCCCTGCTAAGCAGCGTGTGAAATTCCCTTCTCTGCCCCTCATAACTTTCCCATCTCCTCTGGAGCTCGACCTACTGACCAGTCCAAGGGAGTGGAGGTTGGTATTTTCCACTCTCTTTCATCCATCAGGCGGAGACTTATGCATGAGTTCCTCTGAACTCAGTGAATCATTGGGAATATTTCCTTGCTTAGAGGAACCATAAGCCTTTTGGCACAATAAGCCTGCAATAAGCATAAGGAATAGAAAAGACAGGAAGAGAAAGATACACTAAGAACAGTGTGGCCAGGGACATGGTGATCGAAAAGGCTGATCAGACATCATTATCTGAGCTGACTGCCAGAAAACTGCCAGGGGCAATGTTCCAGGAAGCTCAGGCCCCTCACCTGACACCGACCTCCACCACAAAGGCATTCTGTCACACAGGTGCCAGCGTAGGCGTGGCAGATATTGCATAAACCGTTTCAGTATAAGATGTATACACTGAGGTATTATTAGAGGAATTTTTTATTGTACATATTAGGGAAAGTACACCCAGGATATCTGGAAGATTCCAAGAACTGAGAGAAAAAGCAGGAGATTGAACATGGCCAGTAATCTGTACTTGGATATGAAAGGAGAGATAGGGATAAAAAGAGAGGAAGAGCAATAGATGGTGAAGGGAAAGGAGCCAAAGAAAGAGGGACAGGAGCGCGAATCGTCACAATTGCAGTGTTCTAAGGGAATGAGAAGCTCGAGGGAGGCATAACCTGGAAAATGTTAAGGTAGGGGTAAGGCTGAGAAAAGCTGAAAAAGTCCCAGGTGTTTGTGATACTGAGGAAACCTGGAGATCATCATGAACTTTGGTATGTTAATAGGAGCCACAGAAAGCCCTTTTTCACTTCTGACAGTGAAATGAAGAATGGCTTTTTTTTGGTAGTGGGGAAGGGATTCCAGAAATTGGAAGGTGACGTTTCCTTTACACCTGACAATGATCACCAAACTGAGAATCATTTGGCAGGTAATGGCTACTTGGGGGTTTTAGGGTTTATTTAAAGGGAAAGAGTGCCCAGTGATTGCTTGGTATGCCGCAGTGGATGACCCTACAATCAGGGGCGTGGGAGTATAACTACTTGGACCCTTTGAGAAAGGAAGAAGACAGAGGAAGACGTGAGAAGGAAGTGTTGAAGGCCTGAAACAAGAAGGGACATATATATTGGGGTGAGGCCAGGGGAAGATGGTAGGAGGTACTGGAGGATGAATAGAATGAAATGCTGTTTTAGACATCTATGAAATTTTCAAAGATAAACAATGTTTTCTATGTTCAGTTAAAGCAAGCCTTCCTCCACACACTCAATAGGTAAAGCAGTCACTCACTTGGTCTAGTTAACACTATGCATGCTGATACAGGCTCTTTATAATTAACATGTTGTGTATTTACACAGTAACTCTACTTAAATTTTGGATAGATGCCTTGGTGTGAGAAACAGAAAGCACATACACAGATTTAGTTCCTGACAGTGCCATCGTATCTCTAAACTGTATTGAAATGAGCTAAAAGCAGAAATTTACACTTTAAGAACACAGTTCACTAAGGAGTATGTGTCGTTTACATAAGACTTGTTGCAGATTGATAATTCACTGTCAGTTCAGACTTGAAAAATTGTAAGCACCTTCCCGAAAGATCAAGATTCCCACTTTAAGATGATTTTCACTGAATGAATATTGCTTTGTATCATCATAGGGTCGATAAATTCCAGATCGGCGTATGAAAAGCAAGGACTCTCTGTAGCAAGAGTCCGAGGCAGCTCAAAGACCGAAAAGCTTTGTTCAGTTCCTTTCCACCTTTCTCCTCATGTTCTACTAATACCTGCACAGGCCAATTTTCTTATAAAGAGTAAAGGAAGCAGAACTGAGCTGTCTGTCAATGATGTCCATAGAGACATCTTATACCATACAGAGGAAGACACTGAGGACACTCAAATCACTGTATCCAAAACTATTCTTGAAATTTAGAACTTTGGAAAAACAAGATAACCTACATAAAAAGGTGTGTCTTTGTAAAATTTGGGATGAAGCCCCAAATTAATGAAAAGTCTTAGTTTATATAATATATATGTATATATATATATATCCATGATAATAATTAACTTAGCTTTATATTCAATATAAGTAGTAAAGACTAGAAACAAGAAATATAATCTATTTTTCCTATTTTCCCTTATGTGCCCTTCTTCTTTTCTCTCCTACTTTCAGAGACTGTTTTGATGATTATTTTGTTTTTCATGGCATCTGAAGACCAAGTTCTGTTCAAGAAGCTGTGGGTGAATCCTTTCTCTTCCATTCCTACAAGTTCCAAGTTCCAACGATATGTCCAGACTCAGTCTTTGTGCCTTCAGTTAACTCATTATTTCAGATTTTCCTCAACAAAGAGAAAGAAATACCTTCATAAGATATGAGGTTGATTTCAATTCTTACTTTTATTATGAGAAATTGACATACTTCACTGGTGACACCCCCATGAGTAATGGAGTCTGTGCTTTTGGTTCATGATAGGGTCAGGGAAGAAAAGTAAGTAATGATCCCTCTGCACATTCATTAATCAATTATAGAAATAGATGGAAAGCCATTTAGGAAATAGAGAGCATGTTTAGGGCAAAGGGACATCAAATGTCTGTTTCTTAATCTCTTTACTAGGGAGTGCTGACTTTGTCTGGAATACCAGCTAGGACTTTCTTTAATCACACTGATGACTTTGTAAAAATCATTGATATGCCTGAAATATGTATAATAACAATGAGATATAGTTCATATATATATATATANAACATTCTATGGCTTGAGAGTATGGTACTTTTAGACATTTTGTATAACCATAAATTACACTGAAGCACAGAAAAAAATTATTTATCCCAAAACTTCTAACTATAATAAGTTTTAATTACGTAAATATTACTACTATGAAGACTTCTTTGAAATAAATGATAACAACCGAACCAGTTACTCACAACCATGTATATACTAAACACAAGCTAACTCTGGAAATGATGATTCTCAAATGATTGTTTTCTATTTATATTTTGCAATTTAGTTGGAGGGAAGATAAATGATAAAAAGCACATAAACCCCTGATCTGTGGGTTTTTGCTGAGAACATAGGACTTTTAGTATCATCTGTGAGTATACTTTGTTTTCAAGGAAGTAGAATGTTAACTGTGTTTCATCTAGCAAGGGATATATAAGATCTGCTTAAATAATTTTGCTTTTACTACTTAAAGGGAAATATTCAATAAATCCAATATGCCAGAAACTCTGCTAGGTACTGGAAAAATAAAAGTGAAATACAGAAATCTCTTTTTCTGTAAGAGATCACAGCCCAGAGAAGAAGACAGATTAGTACCCATATTTATAATGGACAAGGATACACATCCTATTTGAAAAAAAATTGCTCTACAGGAACCGAGAGGTTCACGAAAGCAATCATAAACTTGGAGTTCAGAGAAAAAGAAGACAGGTTACCATGTAAGCTGACTTCATTCCCTACAATGTGAAATGAACTGAGGAATAGCTTTCATGTGGGCATTGAAGAGAGAGATGACCAAGAGCACAGCCAAAGGGTCATTACTTCACATTGTCATTATGTGAATATTTTCACGTATCCATCGAGCACAAGGGGCTAAAAAGTGGCTAGCTAGCAATTGAATTCTTCTTCCTCTTTTTTATGTATTTTTCTCATCTCTAGTCCATATAATCTGAGACAATATAAAACACAAACTACAATGAAACACACTTAAATAATCTGTTTAGAAATAATTATGCTGAGTGATTTAGAGATATGCACAATAGTTTCATAGAATCTCTGGGAAAGAAGAGCAATCACCAAATTTAAGCATTTGTATGTTATGGATTAAGAAATATATACATTTCTTTTTTTAGTTATAAACTAATTGGCCCATTAGCTCAGGCTTCTTGTTAACTCTTATAACTTATATTAGCCCATTATTCTTGCCTATGTTAGCCACATGGCTAGGTACCTTATTTGGGAGGCAATCACATCTTGCTTCTGGGAAAGAAGAGCAATCACCAAATGTAAGCATTTGTATGTTGTGGAATAAGAAATACATACATATCTTGATATGCTAATAATTTGCTTAAAATCAAGCACAGGGGCCTCTTGATCCTGACTTCAATTATTTCCCTATAGGACACTAATTGAATCTCAAAGCTTTAACACAATATGGTTGTATCTGGGGAAAAATAAAGAATGGAAGCAGACATTTTTTTAGAACTCTCACTTTATTTGTAGTTTGACTGCCTTCACCATTATGCCTCAGAGAACCTGACACCAAGTTTTGAAAGTGGTGACTTCTGGACACAAAAGTAGAATGTCTATGGTTTGATTTATATTTAGGAGCAGCCGCTTGAAGGAAGTGAAGCTGCAGCTGTTACTTTTTCATGTTACTAAGCAACTAGTATGAGGCAAGCAAAATCACTGATACGCAGATGCCGACGGTAGAACCATGCCAAATGCCATTTGGAAAGAAGAAATCCTATGAGGCTGATCTACCTGTTGACTAGAAGTATGCTAGTAAGACAAAAAAAGGAGGGTCATTACAATTTAATAATACAGACTTAATATTAAAGACTGGCAGTGGCTGCCAGGCTCAGGGAGACCTTACAGTACTTAGCACAATGCCTGTCTGGCTAGGTTCTTCCAGTCAGATTTGCTGAAAAGAATTCATAGGGAAATATTTCTGCTCTGAGCCACTGAATTCATTTATTAAAAATGAAGATAAGCATGCACCTTCACATAGATGCATTCTAGTGAAATGTGCTAACAATGGGTTTATTATTTTGAGATCTTTAGAACTGTTCTACAATAATCACATTTTGGTAGTCACAACTAATACAATGAAAGTTGTTGTATGTTAATTTAAAAAATAAGAATGAAAAGTATAATGAAACTTCTCAGTTAGACACAGGAGATTTGTCTCAAAAGGTAAGAGCACTTGCTGTTCTTTCTGAGAACTTGGGTTTAGTTTCTAGCAGTCATAAATTAGCTCACAACTCTCTGAAAAATATCTAGTTCCAGAGGATCAACAAGGTCTTGCTCCATAGACACCAGAAACACACATGGTGTTGCACACATACATGCAAGCAAAACATTCATGAAGATACATTTTTGAAAAATAAAACCATCTCGGTTAAAGAAGTTATAAGATTGAACACATTGTGAGTTTAGGGAGTAAATTTGATTGGCTTACAAACCTGCATATCTGAGTTCGGTTCCTGGAATCCAGGTAAAATGTCCCCAGAATAGCAAGCCTGGAATAGATATTGAGTCGAAAAATCAGTAAGAAAGATCTTACATCAAGCAATGTGTAAAATGAGAACCAGCTCCCCAAAATGTCACTTAACCTGTGTAAACACCTTGGAGATCAAGCATGCCCACAATAACACAAATACACATATATATCATGCATATACAAAACATGCATGCCACACAGAGTCATACCTAAAGCAAAAAAGTGAAAGCTGTATAAGAAAAAAACATCATAATGTGTGTTTGTGTGTTTATGTGTATGTGTGTGTATAACAACAGAATATTCAAGAAGGGAGGGGGCAATACATTTGAAAAAGTAAGGGAGTTATGTGGAAGAATGTGGAGAAAGGAAACCGAAGGAGAAACTTTTGTAACTATAATAATCTCAAAAAATAAAAATAAAATAAGAACTAGCTAGAAAAGTAACATCACTGTAAAAGATCAATCGGATACAGATTGGAAAGTACGAATTCAAAGTATCTTTATTTTCAAATGATAAAATAGTATATGTGAGTGACCCTAAAAAACTCCACCAGGGGACAATATAGCTGATAAACACTTTCTGCAAAGTAATCTAGATACAAAATTAACACAAAATTCAGTAGCTCTTCTCTATATATAATGGAAAATGGACTAAGAGCGGAATCAGGGAAACAGAACCTTTCGCAATAGCCTCAAATAATATATAATAGCTTGGGAAAACTCTAACCAGATAGTGAAAGACTTCCATGTATAAAAACTTCAAGACATCAAGAAAGAAATCGAACAAGTTGTCAGAAGAAGGCATGATCTCCTATGGTCATGGATCAGGACTACATAGGAAAAATGGTCATCATATTGTGCTGGATAGCCTTATGGCAAATTCATACGAGTTAAGTAATCTGAGAGAAAGAAAAACTCAATTTAAAAAAAATGCCTTCATAAAACCAGACTCCATAAGAAACCCTGTAAGGTATCTTAATTACTGCCTGATGGGGAAGGGAAAAGCCCAGTCCAAATTTGGTCATGCTAGTTCTGAGGTAGTGGTGCTGTGCTGTGTAAGAAATCAGGCTGAGAAAGCAATGAGGGACAGGACTACAAGCATCATCTTATGCTTCAGCTACTGCCTCAAGGTTTCTCCCTTGTTCGCATTCATGTCCTGACTTTCCTTGATGGTTATCAGTGATAATGAAGTGTAAGTTAAATAAAACCTTTTCTCCCCAACTTGTTTTGTGTTCCTGGTGTTTTATTGCAGCAGTAGAAAGCCAAGACTCCTAACAAAACAATCTACTGATTCAGTCAAATTCCCATTAAAGCCTACACAAACCTTCACACATCTTGAAAGGACAATGTTCAGCTTCATATGAAAGCATACCTTAAAAAACAAAGAAATAAATAAACAAAAACAAAATTAGAATCCTTAAAAAATTTTTGAATATATAAGCAAAAACATAAGCAAAACTGTAAAAGGTATCACTATCTCCATTTCAAGTTGTATTACACAGCCATAGGGAAAAAATCTAAACTAAAGGAAAAAGGTATTCCCACAAAAACAGCCAATTTAATTGAAATCATATTGAAGGCCCAGACATCAATCTACACATTTATAGGCACGTGACTACATATTTCTGATAAAGAATACAGAAATATACAGTGGGGAAAAAAGATAGCATCTTCAAAAAATTCTAATGATCAAACTGGATTTTGTCATGAAGAAGAATGCAATTAGATCTATGTTTATCTCCCTGCACAAAACTCAACTGGAAACAGATCTAATATCTCAACAAAAATCAGATAGCTACACCAAACCTGATACAAGAGAAAGTGGAGAATTGTCTTGAACTTACTGGCACAGGAATTTTTTTTTTCTGAACAGTCACTAATTAACAATTAATCAACAATTATAAGTGGGACCTCATGAAACTGAAAATAAAGAGCATTGCTATTTGAAGAAAGTGACAGCCTACAGAATGGGAAAAGATTTATGCTTACCACACATCTGATAGAAGACAAGTATGCAAAATATAAAAAAACTCAAGCAACTATACTTCAAAACAAAAAGGAAACCACTTAATAAAAACAATAAAACAGAGAATTCTCAATTAGAAGCTGAAGTGAGCTCAATAAAATAAAAAAGAAAGGGCATTTAAAAAAAATCAAGTGGCCAAGAAATACTTCAATATCCTTGGTCGTCAGGGAAATACAAATCCAAACTACTTTGAGATTCCATCTTGCACCTGTCAGAATTGTAAAGATCAGTAAAACAAGTGATAGCTTATGCTGGTGAGGATGTGGAGCAAGGGAAATACACATCCATTACTGGTAGGCCTGTACTCAGGTTCAGCCACTATGGAAATACGTATGGCTATTCCACAGCAATTTGGAATTAATCTACCTCAAGTTCTATATATACTCCTCTTGTACATATACCCAAAAGACATTCCATCATACCACAAGAACACTTGCTCAACCATGTTAATTGCTGATCTATTAATTATATCTAGAAATGCGAAACAGCCTGAGATACTCCTCAACAAACCGATGGCTAAAGAAATTGTGGTGCATTAACACTATTGAATATTACCCAGTATTTGCGAAAACAAAAAAATGATATCATAAAATCATAAAGTGAATAAATAGAACTAGAAAAAAATCCTAAGTGAGGTTCCCCAGACATAAGAACACCTGTATAGTATGTACTCTCTTATTGTGGATCTTAGCTGTTAGGTCAAGGATAACTGAAGTACAATCTATAAAACCACAGAGATTAGATATAGAGTAGTAAACTAGAATGCGAAAATAGATTTGTTTAGGAATGGAAAATAGATCATATTGATATGTGTATATGGGACTTGAGTAGGGAGACCTAGCATTGAGGGGGACGGCAGAGGGAAGAAAGCGAAGGAATACAGAAATGACAGCCTAAATTAGGTACACCATGTGAGGACCAGATGTTTAAACATAGAAACATGTGGAAGAGGATTCAGAACTATTCAATAAGAGAAAGATATGGAAAAGTAGTTAAACATTGTCTTGGTGAGCTACTGAATTCCACTGAAAAATGTATCTTCATCAATATAATTGCAGTTGGTAAAATCAATCTGAACTGGCAGTGTTAGATCAATAAGTAACAAGGCTGAAATACAGGATGAGAACATAAGGGTTGCTGAAGGAAATGCCTATGATAGAGGAAGGAAAACTGAATGGCAACTGTTAATTATGGTTCCATAAAGGGCGGACAAGTTTGAAAAATATCAGGGATGTGAACCCTGAACTCTTGGTCCCAAAGAATATATTCTGTTAATTTTATTGCGACTTGGCATAAATAACAAGGGTTATCTGAAAGTAGGGACCCTCATTGAGAAAAACTCTCCATAAGATCCAGCTGTGAGGCATTTATTAGCCATTAATGGGGGCTCACCCAGCTCGTTGTGGGTGGTGCCATTCCTGAACCGGATGAGAAAGACAGAAAAAAATACCCTACAATGACTTTTTGCATTAATTCCTGTCTTCGGTTTTTGTACAGCTTCAATTCCTATCCTCACGGCTTTTGAAGATGAACTATTATATGAAACCATGCGTGAGTTAAACTCTTTTCTCTCCAGGTTGTTTTCTATCACGACATTTTGTCAGGGCAGTAGTAACTCTAAGTCAGGTTGGTATCATATTAGCGGCACACTGTTAGGACAGGCATGACCATGTTGTTTGGGTGAGGACTGCTGAAGGACCTTTGATCTTTGGGTCAAAAAAGCCACTGAGTTTTGAGAGTTAGTTGTGCTTTTCTGTAGGAGCTTTGAAAATAGGAGTGTTGAAAACAGTACAGGAAATGGAGGATTGGCTTGTGAACTTTCTGAAAAAGCAAGAACTCTTCCAGGCTTTGTATGTTAGAGATTCTGTGTTCTCTTGTCAGCTGTAGCTAAAGAATCTGCTGTGATTAACAAGAGAATGAGTAGAACCACCAAAGTAAAGCTTTTACTATGCTGCTGTAATGGATGCTGTTCACCTGAGCTGAAGAAACAGCTCTGATTAAGGGAAGCATTACTGAGGTGAAGTCTTCTGGGAGTATTTCCTTAGTGTCCGCACACAGAGGCTGTATTCTAGAAGGGACCAAGGTTGTTCCTCATGCTCAACCAGATCTTGGCACTCTGCCACCCAGGTTGTGCGGCTTTTAAAGTTTTGAACAGGTTATGGAGAGCGTTTGAGTAATGGCACTTTGTTGCATGACTGGAGTCCCTGAAAAAAGAACCCCGGAGAGGCTAATAGCAAAGTACAGCCGAGTTCCATCCAGGAACAGCAGCATTTTTGAAGATGCCCATACAATGAGATGACCGCCCATGGTAGTAGCACCAATGGAGTGCAGACAACTGGAACCTAGGAAAGAAGCTTTGTGTGCTGCAGAGATCAGAGCTAAGACATGACCTAAACCTTTTGGAGGAGAACAGAATGTCTTGAGTGAGTTCTAGGAATTAGACATTGAATTGTTTATACTCTGGAAGTACATTTTGCCTTCGAATTGTGACCGTGTCCTGGTTTTTCTTCTTGAAGAATTCATTTTAAACTTATTTTTATGTGACAAGAGCCCATCGTTGAGATAGTTTGAATTTTAATGATTTCAAATTTCAAAATAGACTGGTCATTTTAAAGAGAGTGAATTTTTAAGAATTTGAAATTTTAATAAGGGTGGGACTTTTAAAATTTTGAGTGTTTATATTATCAGTTTGGTGTTAATGTATGATCTTAGAAAAGAGCAAGATGGGAAAGGTTATGGCTTAATCCGATGGGTTTGTATGTCAAGTTGCCAAGGGGACAATCATGCTAGCTTCTTTTGTGCCAATTGATACAAGCTGCAATTATCTTACAAGGGGGAACCTTGATTGAGAAAATGCCTCCAGAAGATCTACTTGTAGGGCATTTTCTTAATTAGTGTTTGATAGAGAAGGGCTAAGGCCATTGTGGGGCTCTTCCTCCTGGCTTGGTGGTCCTGGGTTCTATAAGAATGCAGACTGAGGAAGCTATGGAGATCAAGTCAGTAAGCAGCTATTTTTCCATGGCCTGTGCTTCACCTTCTCCCTCCAAGTTCCTGCCCTTGTTGAGTTTGTCTATGTAGTAGGAGGCTGCTTGTGTGTTCCCAGCTACCCAGATCCAAAATAATCACAAAGAAACTATATTAACTAAAACACTTCTTGGCCTATTAGCTTGGCCTACTTAATAAATAACTCTAACAAATTAAGTTAAACCATTTCTATTATTTTATATTTTATCATGAGACTCTTGGTTTACCATTAAGGTTCTGGTGGGCAGGTGTCTTTCTCTTTCGGCAGCTACATGATGTCTCTCTGACTCCACTCTTTCTCCTCTATCTCTGCTTAGAATTTCTGCCTTCCTCTATTCTGTGATGCCATAGGCCCAAAGCAGATTCTTTATTAACCAATGGTAAGAAAACATATTCACAGCATACAGTGGGGATTCCCATATCACCTGTACTTGCAACAGCAACTTTTAATGGTGACCTGGTTTGTTAAAAGAAAGTGTGAGTGAAACACATCCTTTCCTCCCCAAGTTGCTCTTCATCATGGTGTTTCATCACTGAAATAGTAATCCTAACTACGACAATGACTCAGACAAAATAACTGATTTGTTAAATGGATTCTGTAGGAAAAAAAATCGCGTCTGGTTGTGGAATCAATTAGGGCGCAGTTTTTGCTATAATGTACTATTTTTTTCTATTAAAATTTAATATAAGGCTCCTAGCACTGAGATCAGGACCTGTCCTTGCTGCTTATCTCATTTTCATGAATCTCTTTCCAGAGCTGGATTGCCTTGTCCAACCTTGAAGCAATTCAAGCCCAACGGAAACCTGACCTTTTCTGAAAGGAGATGGAGGAGGAGTTGAAAGGGAGGGGTGGTAGATGGGAAGCTTCGAAGATGGGATTGAGGGGCATGGGGGGGGAACCCAGAGGAGAGAAGGGAGGGAAAACTCTGCTCAGTTTATAAAATAAGTGAAAAATACGTTATTTAAGTAAAATATAAATTAATATCATTAATTTCAATATTTTATGAATACATTTTTATTATAGCTCCATATTTTTATAAAACAAAAGTTTTTGTTACTTTTTCTTGTATAAAATGTAATAAATTACACAATCTTAAGAGGATTAAGCTTCTGTTACAAAGATATTTTTATTTCTGAATGAGAGTATGACACTCTGGGTGCATCCAATTCTTCCATATCGGAATATCCTTTTCATAAGGACCATCAAAAAGAATAGTGTCTAATTTAAGTATGCAGCATATCATATTTTCTCCTAAGCAATCATTTTATTTGTATCTTATGGACATTGTAACTTTTATTACAAGATTTTTTCATCATTCATATCTAACTTTGTGGTTTATACACAGCAGACTTGTGAGATAATATGACACATTTTCCTCTCTTTTATAAGTTTCACTTGTTCATGTTTTTTCTGAAATGGTTCTTTTATTTTTTTTCATTTTATGCATCCTTACGACATATCTCAAACCATTTAGGAACAGTATGGGTCTTTCATAATAGATAGAAATCTTTACCAGCTTGCTATCTGCATTGGGGACTATTTTCACTAAAGTTTGAAGAGTAGCACGTACCCCTTTACTATACTCTGTAAAATCGTTCTATGGATTTCTTTTCAAGGAGTCAATGCCTTGAGATGTATACCAATGTCACAAGAAAGTTCCATAAGTCCATCTGCTGGCGTTGATTCTAACTGCCTAGTTATCTCCTCTTTATTTTTGTTTACTAAAACTGAATAAATTCTTAAAAATGTAAAAATGTAAAAGAACAGCCCCTGGAGAATCTCACCTAGAGACTTCCCTTCATCCCTGCATTATGAGATGTGGCCTGGTCTACCCTTGTTTAATTAAGCCTAAGATTTCATTACACAGAATCAAACATAAAGAAAACAAAGCAAAAGAAAGAAGATTATACTTAGTGCTGGACATTCTCCATGTTGGTATTAATGAGTGCTCCTTACACAACTCTACTAGGAATTGGAAACTCATTATGCTATGGAAGAAAGATTTGATTTAAAGGCACTTCAGGGTTGATAACTTATCTGACTTCAAAAATTGTATCTCATATATTTTGTTGTCTGATTGCATGAGAAGTAAGGGAACATGTTTGCCAGCTTTTGAAAGATAATTGATAGTAATAAAGAAATTATAAAGCTTTGAACCAGAATATAAAAATGACAGATCTATTACATTGGATCCCTCTTCTCTACTGTAGCTTTAGGCATGTGATGTTAAAATTGATCTAATTCCTATAAAGGAGTCAATGCAGCATTCAGGCTGACATTTTGATACAGCAATTTATTAGGATGCTCAATCAGCAGATACACAATGAGTTGCACAGTGTTCTCAACAGCACAGCAACGGCAGCTATCTTACGGGCAGCCACATTTTCTTGCATTCTATTCTGTTTTCAGGTTATAAGTTTTCCCACTTTTATAGATCCTTGTTGGGTCATCCTCTGAGACAGAATAGAATAAAATAAATTATAGCCTACATAGAGCACCAGTGGTTGAAAATTGATTTTTTTAATTAAATAACTAGAAAT
The DNA here is from genome assembly GCA_001685075.1 of Bramus lutescens. NCBI lineage: Eukaryota > Metazoa > Chordata > Mammalia > Rodentia > Cricetidae > Bramus > Bramus lutescens. The sequence goes on along the minus strand of LOEQ01004626.1, from coordinate 102,166 downwards.
TTATGCCAGAATGTTTTTAATGTACCTGTTGAAAAATGCACTAATTACTTTATTATTAAAAGATGTTGTTCTAATTCAATTATGCAAAGAAATAAACATAAAAGCCTTTGGCAAAGAATTTGATATGCTTATTGAAGTAAAGTATCAAAGGATCACACAAAATTAAATGGTTTCTCCAGGTGAGAAATTAGAGGATTTGGATATTGTTATTATCACTAATATCTATTGTGGGATGATAGATATTGTTGCTTTATTCTTTCAAAACTTGTATACATTGTCCATTTTCTTAAAATAAATTTTTTATGAGCATTAACTAGAAATCCTTAGGATATATGTGGGTACTCTAGTACGCTGTGGCCTGCACCCAATTCTGTTCACCAACAGTAACTAGTGTACATCCCTATTTTTATACAACACGTGCTCTGATGGATGATCAGCAAAATTTCCCTAAACACTGTGAAGAATCTCTCCAATAATGAAATGGAAATTTGATGGGAAAACTAACATTACTTATAATGGTGAAACAAGAAGCAGACATTGAGAAAAAAATAAGACACAAATGCTAATTGAGCTTGTGTGACAATAGCACTGGGTAAGAGATGGAATTTGAAGAGTGTATTCTTTTTCCTTTAAGTGCTTGAACAAAGGGCTGAGTGCATGCTTTGAAATTCAAAGCTTCAGATTTGTGTTCACTGAATGCCTTCTTCCTTGTTTACCACAATGATAGATATTCTTGCCGTCTTAGCGTTTACTATTGTAGAGAAACAGCAGAAAACATTTGAGGGTGGCTCACTTACAGTTTCAGAGGTTCAGGGCTGTATGATCATAAAGGGGTTTATGACAGTGAGCAGGCAGATGGGTGCGGGAGCAGAGAGTGTTACATAGGAAGTCAATTGACTGTCACACTGAAGGAAGCTTGAGAAAAAAAGAAGACCTCAAAGCTCACCCCAACAGTGACACACTTCCTGAAACAAGACCACATCCTCTAATAGTGCCACTCCCTCTGGGGGACAATTTATTTCAAATCACCACACTTACAAATAGTCCCTAGTTTGTAAATGCCCAAAAGGAAAATTTGAGTCCACCTATGGATGTCTAACACCCAAAGATGGATAACCAGATAGAACAATCAGAATACACTAGAGGAAACTGTACTATTTAATCAAAGATAGTTGGTGGAAATCAAGAAAAAATAGTTGATATAAGATACATGAACAATAAAAACTCAATCTAATGCAAACACATATAAAATGCACCATAAATGAAAAAATAGCGAGAACTATAATGGTCGTGGAGAATAAAAATTAAACTTGAAATAATCTTCCTCTAAGTTTAGAATGAAATTCATGTCCTTTCACATCTAACTCTGAGAACTGCAGCAAGGTTCAACGAAAAGTTTCCTGTCAAAGTTCATAAAATATGTTAGCTTTGTGGACAAGTATTTATTTTAATTCTTTCTCACTTCTGTTGTAGCAAAAGAGCATGCAAGAAAAATACATCTTTGCTTACAAAATAAAGAAACAAACCACCTTTTTCCTATGGCTTATGGAATACACTCCTCTCTGTGTGTCTCTTTGTCTGTCTATGTTTCTCTTTCAAATACACTCACAAACACACAAACTCAACATCATCTTTTTTTGTTTGTAGATATACATATCTTTACACTAAATGCAAGTGTTATATGCATAGAAGGAAAATAATTAGCATATTTATGAGGAAATTAATAAGTAAGCACTCAAATGAACTAATTATTAAATAGTACTTGGAAGTCAAATTTGCCAGTCCAGGCAAGAACAAAGAAAATAACACAAGCTAAAGCATGTTTGAATAAAATTACTGATGGCTTAGCATCTTGCTGGCAATTCTGAGAGTAAATGAAAAGAATATTATGCAACACAGATTGCTCACAAGGAAAGCATGATTTTTGAATTAAAATATGCCCCTTAACACCAAGTTTAGAAACCACCATGTTGTGGGAGCTCCTTCTGCTCCTTCAGCCAATAGCCGCTGAGATAACAGCCCATTGCGGCGTGGTCTCTCTCTCTTTAAAAAAGCAGCAACTGCCCTCTGCTCGCTCTCTGNGTAAGTTTTACCCTTAAAATAAATACCCCTTTAAATCCCAACTGGTGTTGGATTGTTTATGACTTACGCCTTCACCTCCACATAGTAAACACTTACAAAATGAAGGCTTCTGAGACAGAAATGTTCATTCAGATGTATGACCCTAATGAGGGCCATTCAAAGAGATTAAAAAAAAAGCCAAGTAACTCAGGATAATTATATGATTAACACTGAAGGGAAACAGACTTCATATTGCAGAAGATATGAAATTTAGAGAACGTGCTGCAGGAAGGTGAGCCTATCTTCCATGGGTCTTATGCAGACAAAGAATAGTCAACATTTGTTTTGCTTTTCTTATCATGGATGTTTTCAATTGTGCATATCTTGGAAGAAGGAAATAACATCTTTACAGAAGTATAATAAAACACCAAAGACAAGTGATTTATTGATAGGGAAGTATAATGGGTGTCTTCAAGCCGGAGACATACATGAAAATAAACAAGTAAAGAGAGAAATAAAGGGAACAGCCCAGGCTTCATGGACTTAGAATTCTTTGGTGTGAAACATTCATATAGAGCATTCTGTGAAGCTCACTTATATTTGAGGTAGAAACAACCCCAACCTAAGTTGTCTGTAATGCTGTGAACTGTAGTCTTTTGTACCTAACCAGGAAGTTTTCTGTCTTCTGCCAGAATTCATAGGACTACCCCAGGCTTTCCTGCCAGTTCAAGAAAAAGAAAAAAAAGAGAAAAATAGAAAAAGAAAAAATCAACAAAATAATTTCTAGCTATTTGCACAAAATTAAGTGAAAGCTCATCATTTTATTGATTATAATTTTGACAGTTTTATGTTTAGTGAATGCATTTTGGTAGCTCTAATCCCTTAACCTCTCTTACACCTTTCCCACTCCTGCCATACCCTAAATGCTCCTATTCCACAATCCCATCCTTTTGCTTTGCTTTGCTTTGTTTTTTAACTAAGAAGTTTTAATCAGGGATGTTTTCATGATATCAAATTTGGAAATACTCTATGGAGCTGCTGAACTTATTGTTGGAAGTAGTCAGGAAGACAATGAAGACTTTTGATCTCCAATGCTTCTATCAGTAGAAATGAGTTCATGCTAGAGGAAAACTTAAAAAAAATGAAAGAAAATAAATTGGATATGCCTGAATTGATAAAAGCACAATTATTCCATGATAAAATTAAATTCTTGGAGTTAGGAAGAGTTCAGAAAAGAAAACAAAAATAAAAACAAATATATGTACAGAAAGAATTTTATATGGCATAAATTAGAACATTTTCTTTTTTTGTTCTCTTCTTTCTTCCTTCCTTTCTTTTAATCTTTCTTTCTTTCTCTCTTTCTTTTTTGGCATCCAGTGATCTGTGTTGACCTTGGCATTTCTACATATAGTATTTATAATAAACTGCTATATGGGATGGATGAAACTTGAATTTTGAGGAGCTTGGAATGGATGTTGGAGTGATAAAGGCCTCAGCAATCAGGAGTTAGTTACCTCATTATACACATGAAGGAATTGCAATGCAGCAGACCATGCAGAATGTGAGTATATCTCCATGCGTTAGTCAGTAGTGTAATAGGATTTGATGTGGGATCAAACCATAAAACTAAATGATTCTCACTGTAATTCTGCCAGATCATCTGTACATGACAAGATGGTTGATGCAAGGTTGTTTTTCCTTGGGTCAATGCAAAGGAGTTTGCAGAAAAAAAAATGAGGAGGAAACAGGACACCTCAGAAAGGCAGTTATTTAGAAGGTCTCTGCATTCTTTCTACTTGCAATTAGTGTGTTAAATGTTATATATACTTTTAATTATAAAAGTCATTTTGAGACATGTTACTCTATGTGATTCAGTCCTTCAAGATCAATTGCTACTAAAAAAATTCTTCAAATGCTGCCATTTAACAAAATGTGCTTTTAAATGTTTTAGTCTTAAAATGATATTTTAGTGCTTAATTTTGCCCTGAGACAATTAAATGGTTGGGTGTAGTGCATTATGATTGCTCCTCATGCGTCATTCTCTCTAGACTTTCCTGCACCCTGTCTATGCTTACTCTTCTCTACAACTTCACATTTCATATTCTTATTTGTTTTAGTGACACACTGAGGTTAACCAAGGCTGTATGTAAGCCTCTGGGTTTAGTTAATTGTGGCCTCATCAAGCAGTGGGGACATAATTGAAGATAACTACTCTACTTCTTTTAGAATGTTTCCATAGTGAATAGTTCAGCAGTAGCTGATAAAGTCAACCAAATTTTCACACCATCTATAACTGAATGTTTGCAGGGCCAATCATCACCCAAATCAAAAATCACTTATTGATTACTCTGAGAACAGTATCTATATTAGTAAGGAAGAGCAAATTCCACTTTTTGTGGAGTCTTACACAGTTCTGTTTCTTTCATGTATTTCTTTTCTAACATAATGCATTCACAGTCATGAATGCAACCCAAGCAAAGAATAGAGCATAACTTGAGTTTTTGTTTTACTGAGAAATCCACATATGTGTGTGTATATGTATAAGTATGAAATATTCATTATATGCATGTCTTTAATGATGTACTTGCCATATCAGCATATAGATAGATAGATAGATAGATTCCATTTATTTTTCTCAGAAATGAAATGCTATTATTCTGAATGACGAGTGACCATTTATTTAGAATAGACTAGTCTCTATTAACACAGATATAGGTCCTAAAAGAAAAACATGGGATCTTGATGTTGTTATTTCTGGAACTGTGTAAACAAAGGAAGTTACTTCACATGACATTTCAAGTATGCTGGAGAAGAACATGATTTGGATTAACTGATAATTAAGGTAAAGTTAATAACAATGTGGCAAAATTGTCGGTGGAGGTTACAAGAAATGTTCTTTTTTCCTTATAGTGATGCTTTCTCCACATTTTTTGATTTAGATTTTTTTCTGAAGCTTTCAGTATTTATTATCCTAAGGATTTAGAATGAAAATGCTGAAATCTTTTCATAAATTTGCATTTCTATTCTAAGAATTCACTCCCTTGAAGACCAGTACTAAAGATGCTCTGATGTGTATGTCCAGATGTTTGCATTAATTCGTTTTATGATTAGTTTTGTATAATTAACATGTTAACTAAATGAAAATAACTGAAATACTATAAATGTCTCTTCTTTGGCAATGAGAAAGAAACACAACATATGATGACTCTCAACCACTCTGCTTGAATCTTAATTATTCAAGCAAGCTTCTAAAAGTCTCTCTATTATTCAGTGTTCTTACATGATGAGAATATGCTTTTGGAAATGCAAAGCAATGTATGTAAAGGCCCAGCAAAATCCTTTGTAGAATGTAGTAGTCATAAAGGGCTTTGGTGACTTCAATATTGCAAGATTTTCTTTCTCTTAAAATACTCATGGAAAACCTCGAAAAGGGAACATATACTTACTTATATATGAAGGCAGACCTATTAAAATTACACCTGACTTCTCAGTGGAGCTCTGTAAGAAACAAATTCATTAACAGATCTGATAGGAGCTGTAAGATACCATAGATGTCAATCCACAGCACTATACCCAGCAAAATTTTCAAGCACCATAGAGGGAGGAGATATGATACTCCAAAAACAAGTCAAATTTAAACAATGTCTCTCCATAAAGTCAACCCCCACTGAAGGTGCTAAAAGAAAAACTCGAATCTAAAGAGGTTAAATAAATGAATGAAAAAAATAATACATAATCTCATACCAGCAAAATCAAAAGAAGAGAAATACACACACATACACACACACACACACACACACACACACATGCACCCATGCACATAAGCAACACCATCACCAAAAACAGAAACAAAAAAGCAAAATAACAGGAATCAAGAATTGTTGCTCATTGATATCTCTCAACTTCTGTGGTCTCAAATTCTCAAATAAAAAGACATATACTAACAACAGAATGGATGCAAAACTAGGATCTACTTTCTGCTGCATCCCAAAAACACATTTCTCCATCAAGTGTAGATATTACCTCAGGGTAAAGGATTGAGAGAACAAATTTCAAGCAAATTGACCTAAGAAGCAATCTGGTATATCTATTTTTAATAACTAACAAAAAGTATAATTCAAACCACAGCTAACCAAAGAGATAGAGGAAGACAATATATATTCATAGAAGGAAAAATCCATTACAACTTCTCAATTTTAATTCTATGCCCCCCAAACAAGGGTACCCATTTTTTTCTAAAGCAACACCACTGCAGGTTAAATCAGATATTGACCTACACACTAATAATGGTAGATGTGGATACATTGCTCTGTCCCTTGACTTGTCATCCAGACAAAACTCAACAGTGAAATACTGAAGCTAACAGACACCAAAGACAAAATGGATGCCACAGAAACTTACAAACATTTAGCACGGAATACATCATTTACACTGTACCATGTGGAACTTTCTCTAAAATTAATGACATACTTCCACACAAAACAAGGCTCCATAGATACAAGAAAACTAATTCCCTGAGTCCTATCAGGCCACTACATTTTAAAGCTCGATATCAACAAAAACGGAAGAAACCTTACAAATAATGGAAACTTACTATCTATATATTGAATGAAAGCTGGGTTAAGATAGAAATAAATAAATTAAAGACTTTCTGAAATTTAAAGAAAATTAATACACAACATGCCGAAACATACTGGACACAATGAAAGCAATGCTAAGAGGAAAGTCATAGTGCTGACTGCCTATATAAAAAATGTGTTGGAAATCATCTCATACTAGCAGCTTAACAACACAACTAAAAGCTTTAGGACAAAAAGAATCAGGCACACTCAAGATGATAATTATTAACCTAAGGGCTAAAAGCAATATAATATAGACAAGAAAACAATGCAAAGAATCAAAGAAACAAAGAGTTTGTCCTTTGAGGAAAGCAGCAAGATAGACAAACCCTGATCCAAACTAAATAGCAGAAAGAAAATTTTTAAATTATCAGAATCAGAAAGAAAAAGAAAGACATAACAAGAGACACCAAAGAAACCCAGGGAATCATAAATCACATTGAAAAACATGCTTCACCTTATTAAAAAATCTAAAAAAAATGGTTATTTTTTGTGTTAGGTGCTACCTAAAGTTCAAATAAACAATTTAAATAGACATATAAACCTTAAGAAAATTGAAGCAGTATTTAAAATTCTCCAAAATCAAAAACAAAAAAGCAATGAGAATGAAACAAACAAACAAATAAACAAAAATCCACCCAGGGGAAAGGCTTTAGCATAGAATTCCACAGTCTTTGAAAGAATAAAAACATTGTCAAACTCATTTTAAGAGGCCACACTAACACTGAGGGCAAAACAACACAAAGACTCAACAAAGATAGAAAATCACAGACCAATATCCTTCCATGAATATAGTTTCAAAAATATTCAATAAGGATGGGAAGTGGTGGTACATGCTTTAATCCCAGAACTTGGGAGGCAGAGGTAGGCAGTTCTCTGTGAGTTTGAGGCCAGTGTGGCCTACATATCGAATTTCGGGATTGCGGGGCCAACACAGAGAAACTCTTTTTTAACACAACAACAACAACGAACTCAATAAAATACTCAAAAATGAATCCAAGAACTCATAGAAAAGATCATCAACCATGATCAAATAGGCTACATCCCATAGATGCAGGGTTGGATAGATATGTGAAAATCAAAAAAAAAAAGTAATCCACTATATAAAGAAATTCAATGAAAAACCACGTTTTCATCTCACTAGATGCAGAAACAATACAATGAAGTGCTGAATGTACTAGTATTCTTGATTTCAAGTTGTTCAACAGTGTTGTGTTTTTTTTTTCACTCTTACTATGAACTGTTTTGGGAATTCTGACAANTTACTCTTACTATGAACTGTTTTGGGAATTCCGACAACCGGCTCCCAAATAAATCAAACTAGAAGGCTTATGGTTGCTTATGAATGCCTGGCCTTTGCTTGGCTTGTTTCTAAGCAACTTTTCTTAAATTATTGCCTCTTCCTTTTGCCTCTAGGTTTTTTTCTATTCATACTTCTGGGTATCTTACTTCCACTCTTGCTCCATGACTGGCTGTGAGGCTGGGTGACTGGGTAGCTGGGCCCTAGAGTCCTTCTCCCCTTTTTCTTATTCCTTGATCTTTTTTTTTCCTTTCTCTCTTTCTCCTGTTTATTCTCTTTGCCTGCCATTGCCACCTATCCTTTCTCCTTCATAGCAACTGTACATTCAGCTTTTATTAAACCAATCAGGTCTTTTAGACAGGAAAAGTAACACAGCTTCACAGAATTAAACAAATGGAACATAAAAGAATGCAACAGATCTTTGTATCAATGAACAAGTATGCCGCAGAATAAATAAATTCAACACATCTCAAAATAATATTCACAACACCACAGAACTATGATAATAAAAACCACATAGCATTGACATAAAAACAGATACATTGATCAAAGAAATTCAGTTGAAAACCAAGACACATATCCACACAAATATGAACACTCACTTTTTGATAAAGAAGCTAGAAGTACACACTGGAATAAATATGTCCTGGGCAAACTGGATGTAGGCAAGTGGAAGAATGCAAATAGATACAGCTTTACCACCTTGCACAAAAAAGCAAGTCGAAATGCAGCAAAGCCCTCAACATAAAACTAGATACACTGAAAATTATAGAATAGAAAGTGGAGAATAATCCTGAACATATTTGTTCTGGAGATGACCTTCTGAACTGAACACTGATATTGCGGGCACTAAGATCAGCAATTAATAAATAGGACCTCAAGAAACTGAAAAGATTCTGTGAAGAAAAAAACACTGTCATTTGAACAAAGTGGCAGCTTATAGCATGGAAAAATAATTTTACCAACTTAACATCCAAAAGAGGACGAATATCCAAAACTAGATGTCAACCCATCCAAAACAGAACAAAACAAATAATAAAATAAACAACAAAAACAACCAAATATCCCAACTAGGAAATTGGGAACAGAACTAAGCGGAATTCTCAAGAGAGGAATATCAAATGGCTGAGAAACACTCAAAGAAGTGTTCAGCACCCTTAGCCATTAAGGATATGCAAATCAGAACTACTTTGAGATTCTGTATTAACACCTCTCACCACAGTTAAGATCAATAACACATGACAGCACAAGCCAGGAAGGATCTAGAGAAAAAGAAGCCATCTTCTCTTGCTGGTGGGGTTACAAAATTGTAAAGTCACTATGGACATTAATATGGCAGTTCCTCAGAGAGTTGGGAAGAGGTCTACCCCAAGACCAACTAAACCACTCCTGGACAAATACACAAAGTATGCTCCATCCTACAACAAGGAAACTTGCTCAAGCATGTTCATTGCAGCTTTATTCTGTGGTGTGTAATTATGTATAAGGGGATATTAGATTTTAAGCAAATGATAATGAAGGTGCATTTGGTAGATGCAGAATGGTCAAATAAAGACGGGGAATCTCATAGAGATGCAGGTATCTTCTTGGGATTTGGAAGTAGAATAGATTTTATGGATAGACTGGGATCAGGTCAGGATGGGGGAATCATAGAGTGTTGTGTGAAGTGGTGGAGGGATAGAGTGTGGGGAAGGATGGCTGAAAGTGGAGGTTTCCATTGAAGGGTCATGTGGAAACCTATACAGTTGTAAGTCCCTGTAATCTATGAAGGTGATTCTAATGAAGACCCTAGTTATGAAAGATATGGAATGTGAACTTGCTATCTCTTACAGTTTGGGGAGGTTTCCAGCTGTGAAACTAGGCTTCATTTAATTAAGTTTTGGCCAAGGGATTTTATAGAAATGCCCAAAAAAACCGAGGCTGTTGCTATGATAAAAAAAATAAACTCTGTCCACAACTAACAGTGTGACTACATTGCCAAGTACAACACCCACACAACTCCTTGAACATCGTGAAGTGGAGCTGAAGCACTCATGGATGCTAGACTCTTGTGAGAGAAGGTACTTTGTAGAGCACAAAAGGAAATACATGGATACCAAACCAGTCCCCAAACCTTTGATCTAAAACATGTTGTGTCTGCAAAAATATGCTAGGGCAGTTGTGGCAGAGAACTGTGGGACAAGCCAACCCATATTTGATTTGTTCTAAGCCCACTCTACAAGATAGCAACTGTACCTAACACTGCTTGGTTAAGCAAGGACCAGGGACTAGATAGCCTGGAGGTCTAGGACACACCAAACACAATAAAAGCAGTTTGTAATGATATTCTGCTCCGTTCATGGATCAGTGCTTATCCATTCATAAGCAGAGAAGCTTCCTCTGGCATCAGATGAGAACAGATGCAGGGACACACAGTCAGACATTATGCAGAGAAAGGATCTGAAGTAGAGTTCTCTATCAACAGGGAATCTCACAGAAGAAGAGGTGGTAAGAACAAGAGAGGATGGAGGAAACCAGGAGAACAAAGCCCTCTGAATGAATTAAGCAAGGCACATATCACCACACAGAGACTAAAGCAGGTTTCTCAGAACCTACCTGGATCTACGCTTTCCCATGTTCTTTTGAAGAATGCATAGGACTTATAGTAAAGACATTGACCTTTACATGAGATGATGTGGCTCTTCATGTGAGAGATTATTAATTTGTTTAGTCATCTTTCATCTTCTAAATATGGCCCATGACACTGGAGTTAAAAGTCAAAAACTGCTATTCATCCAGATCATTAATACTATGCTAATATTCTGAGGACTCCTGGAGTTCTAGCGTCTCTCTCTCTCTCTCTCTCTCTCTCTCTCTCTCTCTTTCTGTGGGTTTTTTTGAGTTTGAAGGAGATAGAAGACTAAAGTAAGAATTAGTACTTGTTTCAAAGATGCTTGTAGGGATGGCAGAATGACGTCACAGTTTTCCTGTAAGGAGATATTTGTTCACAACCCATGAGCTCTTATGACATAAAGTCATTTAGAGGCTAACCTTTCTGTTATTGTTCATATTATAAACTTGAAAAGTAAAAGTATGTTTGAGTCCTAAAAATGGATCTTCTTCTTGAACTTTGACATTCTGTCTGCCTTTATACTTATCCTCTGACTGTCATTGTTACATCCTGTTTAGAGGATTTTTGAGCTCCTAAGAAGTCTTTCTGTGAAACTAGTACTAATGCTGGTATCCAAGCAAGTAAGATTTCTATTCAGCAGGACTTTTGATGTCTTAATAATGTCCTAATAATAATTTTTTACGATATACTCCTAGAATATTGTTAAATTCTACGAAATTTATATTTACTAGGATATACATTACATCCTGAGTTACAAATGTTGTAAACATCTTCACTTCAAGAAGAATCTCAGGCACTTTCCAGCACAGCGAAGTTGTGTCTTAGAAGGCTTCACCCCTACCTTAGTAGCTGCTGGCATTTAAGGGTAGTCGGTGGCTAACAGGAAAAGGACAGTCAGTTTTTCAGGAAAACCTCTTAAGTTGCCCATGTTTTAGCCTATGAACATATATGCATGTTTATACAGGGATGGCAAACTGGACTCTGTGGATTATAAAAAAAAGAAAATATGAAATTGGAAGGGATAGAGACTAAGAAGAATATCTGTGAAGAGTTGGAAGAGGAGTAGAGAATGAATTTGAGTAAATTGTTACGTGTGTAATGCTCAGACTCCTCTTGTAAAACAAAGAAGAATCTTAGAAGATAGCTATAATCAATAACTTTAATTTTTTAGAAGTCCATCCTATTTCTTTAAAAATAAGCTTGCTTTACTTGTAGAACAGACTTCAAATAGTAGCACACAAACATTTGGTGTATTTCTGAGGCATAAAGAATGGTTTTCAGTCATTTATCAATTATAAAAATAAGGATATTCATTTTATCTTCGCGTTATTGATGATGAATCAGATATACAGGAAGATGAATGACTTGTCTAGGTCATGGGCTGGTTGATGGGACAGAAATTCAAAGGAAAACAGCATAGCTACCAAACTAACATTTTAAAGAACCAATATGTTGAGTGCTATTCTTGGAAATATCAAGTTTGTATTCATTTACAATCTTCTGTTATATTCTAAAAGCATGTTTAATGGTTTTAGTCATGTTAAAATTAAGTAGACAAATATGGTCCAGGGATATGGTTAAAAGAGGACAGGAGGGGAATACAGAGAAGTAACCTGTCAATAATAAGAAAGATAACCAACTTTCCAATGCTGGAAACATCTTACTAGATAGGTATCAACTGGAACTGGATCTACTTAACACTTAATTAAGAAACTAATTAGACATCTAATTCAAAAAGTAGTAAATAACGTTTAATGCAACCCAACTAAAGTGGCCATTTAATAGGTAATCTTCATCCTTCACTAAACACCAATAGGTTCTTTAAGCTTAAGCATCTTGTAAAACGCACTGGTGAAGAAAGAGCATGGTCAGTTAAATCACAGACTTGGTAATCATCTCCCTTAATATTTCACTCTCACGGCCTGCCAGATTTTACCATTGTCTTCCTGGATTTATGAGTAGACCATTGTGTCCTTTTCACAGCTTCCAATTTGAGTTTGGACTCCATGCTTTCTGAACAAGAAAGAAATGTTTGCTGTGTTTCTATATACAATGTCTGACATCTGACATTTGAAAAGTTCTATTCACTCCATAAACTGCTATCAGTTCTATATGATTCTCTTCTTAGATGCTTGTTATCTATTTTGCAAACAGTAGCCAGTAAAATTAAAATGAAAATAGACATTATGAATTAGAAGATGCCATTTGACATTTCAGTGAATTCTTTGCATTTTAAATAAAAGCCGAGCTTTCCCTCAAAGCCTCTGACACCATTTTGGCCCAGACCTGACAAACTTAAACACACATATGTTATGCTCTAGTCTTCCAGCTTTCTCCTTGTTTGTAGAGTGTGTCTCAAGCTCTTTATTTCTGCAGTGTCTTCTCACTTTCTCTTTCCTCCTGGATGCTTTCTGCATATTTGTCTCTTTTATGTCAATTCTGTGAATTTTCAGCACCTGAGAGAAGCTTAAGCTTCCCCTTTTCCCTCATCTCTAATACCCATTTTTCACTATTTACTTACATTGGGGATTTTTGGGATTGTTCTATAGATAACACTTAAAATAATCTGAAATTTAAGTACCTTGTTAATCTGTTGTTTGTTTCTATCCATGCTATTCAAATCTCCCAAATAGAATTTTCAGTCAGCAAGGCTACAGATTTGGCTAAGGTGGCTGTCTTTTGAATCTGTCTTGGGTATGTTTTGCCAACAAAGGCTCATAGCTATGAAATTCAACACACATTGTAATATTGCTCAGGTGAAAGAAATTTTAATAAGAAAAGTCTAGTGCATAATTATTAGTCAGGCTCTGAATGCTCCAAACTCATGGGTAAAGAAATGATATGCTATAGGTCAAGTCATATACCCTGCAGTCACATTTTTTAACAGAGAAGGCAGACCAAGCCTGTTTCCCCAGATTCTAACATTTCCTTGATCACACACACCTTTCTCTACACTTTTCTATTTTCCATTTCTTCTCCAGCATTTTGTAAAACTGTCAGGGGCTCTTACCAGAGATTAACCACATGGGACAACCTAATCTTATATGTGCCAGAAGCCATAATCACAAACCAAATAAGCCTGTTGTCTATACGCAGAGCCCAGATACAGATACATTGACATAGTAACATAAAATCATTGATAAATATCCTTAGTAATGAAATAAGAACTGGAAATTTGAAACCAGACACAGATTGCCCCTAAAGTTAGGGTCTAAGGACCAGGAATGCTCACAAACTGAACTATGTTTTTAAATTTTTCATTCAAAATTGATTCTTCTTTCATAACAATGCATCCCAACCATAGCTTCCCCTCCTTCCACTTCTAAGTCCCCATTACTTCCTCCCTCCCCCGTACCTATATAATCTTCAGAAAAAAAAAAGTAGGCCTCCAAGGGAGGACACCCAAACAGGACAAAACAAGAGCCCCTAAAGTAGGCAAGAGAGTAAGAGCTACAGCTGCCCCTATTGTTAGGATCCCTCAAAACTACCAAACTCTAACTCATAACATATACACAAAGGACCTGATACACACCATACAGACCCAAGCTTGCCAGTTCAGCCTCTGTGAACGCAGAATGTTACAAATGGCGCCCACGTGGATAACTGCATCCACAGAAAGCCTGAGAAAGGCTTGGGAAAGACTAGAGTAAAGCATTTCGGTTTTCAACTGTAGCAGGAAAAAAGCTGCGCTGTTTTAAAACGCTGGCTTTCTGGGCCATCCTGCCAGGGAAATCTCTTGACTCTTTCAAGCATCCTGTCCAACTATGGAGCTGTGGACACACTGTTGCAGCTTGCTTCCTGACAAGTACCTTGAAAGGCCGCAGGAGCCTTTGAGTGTTGTTTATGGACACACTGTTGCAGCTTGCAACTTGCAACTTCTTCATATTCCTTAGCAAATTAAAGACCCATGTGGTCAGAAAAAGAGAGATATACAGAAAAGAGATATTCAAAGAGGAAGAAAACCTCTAAATGGTTTACAGTGTGTTAAAAATATATAC
>LOEQ01004626.1:68744-86567 GCA_001685075.1 Bramus lutescens | reverse complement strand
GTAGCCTGACCTAATGGGCCAATCAGCTTTATAACTTACAGAGATCTCTGTGTGATTTTTTGGGGGGCTAAAAGGCTGAGGGGTACCAGGCAGGACAGAAACCCCAACAAGCAGGCCCCCCTCATGTTATAAGTGGACCATGTTCTCCTGGTGTCTTCTATAACTACGGACTTCTACAATTTTCCTTCCCTTCTTTCCAGGAGTTCCTCTGATCTCCAAGGGGAGCAACCCAATGGAAACTTCCAAATTTAGACTCTCCATATGATGTCTGTCTGTTAGTCTCAATACCTGCTCACATCTACTGTTCGAGGAAGTGTTTCTAACAATGACTGATTGAGGCACCTGTGAGAATAACACAACATTATTAGGAATCATTTTAATATTTTTTCTTTTTATTTTTTCCCTTTGGTAGCGTGCTGGGCAGGGTAGATGGAAGGAGTTTTGTTTGGTTCTCTCCTAGGACTCTGAGCTATGTTGCCCCTGCAGACAGAGATGGGAATGGGCTTTCTCTTGTGTTATGGACCTCATTTAACCAGTTATTGGCAGGCCACTCTCATAAATTCTAAGCCACCATTGCCCCAGTAAATATTGCAGGCAGGACAGATTGTAGGTCAAGGATTTTGTGGTTGTCTTGATGGCCAGGATTCTCTTTCCATAGCTGAAATAGTACCTTCCCATGCTAAAGAGAGTAGAATGTGTAGGGCATAGGGGTGAAGGCCTCATTCTAGCACTAGTACCACCTCTCTGTGGTCAATGAGGTATGTGGATATTGTCCTCAGCAATGAGGCCCCACTGTCACTTTTTAGAGAGGAACCCTCTATTTTAGTATCAGCCTGCATTGTTTAGAAGCTATAAATAAATCTACCATATGACTCAGCTATACCACTCCTAGGCATATGTCCAGAAGACCAGTTATCCTACTCCACAGATACTTGAGATTTTTCTTATAACATACTGTTTTATAAGAGAATATTCTCACATCTAGTCTTCATAACAATTCATTAACTAAACTCCTGATTCTTTGATCATAATTACAGGAAATACTTTAACCCATATTAATAATGAAGCATTCAAAACAAGCATATGAATTTTAAGTCATATAAATCTTTTTTATTAATTTTTATTGAGCTCTACATTTTTCTCTGCTCCCCTCCCTGCCTTTCCCCTACCCCCTTTAACCTTCCCCCAAGGTCCCCATGCTCCCAGTTTGCTTAGGAGATCTTGTCTTTTTCTACTTCCCATGTAGATTAGATCTATGTAAGTCTCTCTTAGTGTCCTCTTTGTTGTCTAACTTCTCTGGGATTGTGTTTTGCAGGCTAGTTTTCTTTGCTTTATGTTTAAAAACCACTCATGAGTGAGTACATGTGGTAATTGTCTTTCTGTGTCTGGGTTACCTCACTCAATATGATATTTTCTAGATCCATCNAGGCTAGTTTTCTTTGCTTTATGTTTAAAAACCACTCATGAGTGAGTACATGTGGTAATTGTCTTTCTGTGTCTGGGTTACCTCACTCAATATGATATTTTCTAGATCCATCCATTTTTCTGCAAAATTCAAGATGTCTTTTTTTTCGTGTAGCACTTCATTGTGAAAATGTACCACATTTTCCTTATCCATTCTTTGGTCAAGGGGAATTTAGGTTATTTACAGGTTCTGGCTATGACAAACAATGCTGCTATGATCAGAGTTGAGCATATGTCCTTGTGGCACATTTGAGCATCCTTTGGATATATACCCAAAAGTGGTATTACTGGGTCTTGAGGAAGGTTATTTCCTAACTTTTTGAGAAATCACCACACTGACATCCAAAGGGGCTGTGCCAGCTTGCATTCCCACCAGCAGTGCAGAAGTTCCCTTTTCCCCACAACCTCTCCAGCATAAGTTATATTCAATGTTTTTAGTCTTGGCCATTCTTACAGTTGTAAGATGGAATCACAGAGTTGTTTTGATTTGCATTTCTCTGATGACTAAGTCATATAAATCTTATGGGAGTGAAACTTAAGGAGAACTAAAGCCTAAATTCCAATTTCTAGAGGTATATAAAAAGAAAGTAAAGAATTTTTCCTCATGGATACTCTTCAAAAATATTAAAAAATCAGTACTTTTGAGGCAGTATGTCATGTAATAATATCTATTTCGATTTATTTTGCCATAGTTAATTACAAATATGTATCTTCCCACCAGCAGGGGTGAGATTGATGTTGATCTGGTAGAGAGAGTATAAATAATAAAAAGGAGGTTAATTGGTCAAAGATTAGGCAAGTTTACTTGTCATTTCCAGGGCCTGTTACCTAGGAAATTATGTTTATCAAAATGACCTAATTTTGTTCTGTGGCTGATTATGCTTGAGAAGAAGTATCTCAAAATACAATTTTTGGTAATTAATGGTCAGTGAAAACCAAGGGGCCTAGAAAGTCCAAATTGTATCCTTCCTGGAGGACTCTGGAAAGAGTAATTAAAAAAAATCATGCACCTAAATTAGATAGTGTTGTTCAACATGTAGAAAGCAGGTTAATATGGACTTTTTTGTTTGCTCTAATTTCCCTTGTGATCATTAGCTTGAGCCATGTGACTGAGGCTGTTTTCTCTTTTGACCTATTTTGGTTGACGTAATGAGTGCAAAGGTGGTCCAGCATTACTTTTTAGAATTTGTAGGCTACAGCCAATAGCCTTTAAGATACCAGCCCACTTGGGCGTGGTCTCCTTGGCTTAAAAAAGCAGCAGTAGCCTTGCACTCCCTCTCTTGCTTTGGACTCCGCTTCCGGCTACCAGACTCTTTTTCCTAGACAGACTTACTTCTGGAGAGGCAGCTTCAGCCTCTCTCTTCTCTCCCTTCCCCTTCTCCCCTCTGCCTTCTCCCTTTTCTTTCCCCCTCCATAACCCACTAAATACACTCTATATCCCCCAATGAAAGAAAAGAAAAGAAAATCCACAAGTTAGCAACATTGGAACAAATAAGACCAGACCTCCTGCATCTCTGGACTGTTTTAGCAGTTTAACTGTGATGCTTGTTGTCTCACATTGTTATTACACCTTGAAATCCTCACCTGATCCAGGATTTAAATGGAGATAAGTCATCTGATAACTGCAGATAATATTTCCATTTAGGAATTTAAAAACCTTTTCATTTCTACTATGGAAGGAGTTCTAGAAAAGGTATATTACCAACCTAGGATGTATACATTTATAACCATAGCTGCTATTAGTTTGATCCTTCATATTATATTCTTAAAATGGTTTGATAACGGATTCAAGAATGAGAAACTTTGAGAAATGATACAGAATTTACAAACTAATAATGAGAAGTTGGCTGAAAGGATTCATACCACTGAAAAGGAAAACCATAGTTTGACAGGAAAAATTCACTCCATAACAATGAATAATGTAACCTTACAGAATGATTCTAAGATCAAATACTTGGTGAGGGCTGTTATGCTTATATAGATAGTTAAACTATCCATATATACAATGAACACATCTTGTTCCTATACCATACAGCACCTTGAAAGCTTTGGACAAGAATGAAGAACCAGAAAAAAAGAATTGAATCATAAGCTAAAGTTAACAAGGCTTACCAGATAAAGTTTCTGCATCTGTCTTTGGCAGGGCTACATGGCTTCTCATTGACTCTGCCTTCTTTTTCCCAGCATTCAGTTTAGTATTCCTTGCCTAGCTAAGTTCTGCCATGTTATAGACCAAAACATTTTTTTAATTCATTAATGGTAATCACAGAATACAGAGGGAAATCCCACATCACCTCTGGCTTTTGAAAAATGGTAATTTGGAATGCAAAAAGATACTTGGGCTCTTAAAAGTCATATCATCACCAATGGACCAATGGATGAATGGATCCTACACATGGACAATGTTGAATACTTTGACTATAACACTGAGGCTTATGAGGTAGAAGAAAATCAAAGGTATGAGGAGACATCAAAAATGCCAAATGTATAAATTGTGATAAAATAGGCCATGTGAAAAGGGATTTAAGACAGGGCAGTTCTATAAATAATGTTTCTTCAGGGAATGACCCAAATAGAAGGTCCCAAATTTCTGGATTATGAAGATTCAGCAAATGCTGACAATGGACCAATGATAGATCAAAAAGAGACATATAAGGCAAAACATTAACATTGGGAACTCCTCTAGTGGCCTTTCACAGGCCCCCAGGTTGAAAGTGGTCCAGTCATTTCCAGTCACTGTGGATGATATGCTTCAAAGGAAAATTAGAAAATCCAGTTTCTGTTGGAAAAAACCATACTGCTCTGGATGAAGCATGAATCAAAATTTCCAATAGAAAATGTAGATTTTGGCAGACATCTATGACTAATTAAAGACAAACATGAGACTATGAATAAATAACAATATAATTGAAGAATTATTATACTTTGCAATCTTGGCATCTGAATTGGAATTGGAACCCTATCTAAGGTGAAACAAAACAAGAGATGGGTTGAATTCATAGGTCCAGAAGGACAAAGGGGAAGGCAGAGGCCATATTTGGTTAATATAGTGTGAATATACATGGTTGTTATTTTTTTAGAATAATGGAATACCCAGATAAACATTCCTGCAGTCACAGAAACAGATAATAAATCAACTTATATTTCTGGGAAGGATATTTTAAGGGAGTATGAAAAATAGTCACTGACCATTTTGTACAGTCATCTGTACAAAAACAGAATAACAACTGGCAAACTCTCAGAGGTACCAATAGCCCTATCTTTAAAATGTTTAACTAAGCAATGCATATGGGTTAAGAGGGCTTTTAAGAAAAAAGAAACTCAGGCTTCAGAACAGTTGGTATAGGAATAACTAAGTGTTCAATATATTGAAGAATCAACGAGCCTTTGGAATTCTACTGTATTTGTTGACAAAAAGAAATCTGGAAAATGGAGAATAGTAACAAATCTATTAATGGCAAACTAATAATGTGATTCAGCCAATGGGACCTCTACAATCTGAAATTTCTTTGCCTTCCCTACTTCCTAAAGGATGGCCTCTTATAGTTATTGATTCAAAATTTTATTTCTTAACTATACTATACAAGAAAATGACAGAGAAATATTCACCTTCACCATGCCCATTTATGGTAATTCTGAGCCTGCTGAAAGGTATCAATAGAAGATTCTCCCACACGGAATGTAAAATAGCCCTACCCTGTGCTAATAGTTTGTAAGTCAGGCATTGGAAATGATATGTAAGCAGTAGCCTGAATCTATTCATTATAATTACATTGATGATTCTTTACTATCTGATTCTAATGTACATACTTAAGAAAGAATTTTTGAAGAAGTAAAGTTTTGTCTTGGAGAATAAATAAAAATTGCTACTGAAAAATACAAAGAGGAGATTCTATTAATTATTTCGGCTATAAAATGTGTTTGCAAAGAATTATACTTCAAAATGTGCAAATTAAGAGAGATTGATTGCAGACTCTTAATGATATCCAAAAATTGCTAGGTGATATTTTCCATCTACAGTCCATTACTTGGATAGAAACTGATGACCTAATTAATTTAAACAAAATCTTAGATGATTTAAGTCCTTAGATGGCAAGGACTTATATAGTCCTAGTGATTTTTCAGCTGAAGTTGAGAGTGTATTGACTTTGACTGAAGAGAAATTATAGAAGACACAGGTGGATCAAAATCTTAAATTCATTCTTGTCATATTACCCTACAAAACTTGCCATGCAGAAATTTTAATGCAGAGGGAGCATGTTATCTTAGAATGGATGTTTTTACAACATGAACTGAGTAAAATTTAAAAACATATGTGGAAAATGTTTCTGAGTTAATTATAAAAAGAAAATTGATACTTCATCAATTAGCAGGAATAGAAATTGTAATACTACTTACTAGTGATGAAATTAACAAATCATGAGCAGAAAGTTAACTCTGGCAAAGAGCTTGTAGTACCTTTTTTGGCAGAGATTAACAACAAACATATAAAAAAAAAACAAGAAATTTTAACTTACAAAAAGAATTTATTGGATCCTTCCTCACATTGTATGGTACACATCAATAACTTGAGGGCATACTTCCTATACTGATGTAAATATATCAAGTAAGGTAAATTATAATTCAGAAAATTTAAGTAAAGTAGAACAAAACCTTTAGGATTCTTTCCAAAATCAGAATTATATGCTGTTCTCATGTTACTAACGGAAATTAAAGAAACTCTCAACATAGTTATCACTTCTCAATATGCAGAAAGTGTTGCTTTGTGTACTGAAACCACTGAATATACACTAAATTGTACAGAATTGATTTTATTATTAATTCAGCTACACGATATAATCAGGATTAGGCATTATCCACTATTCATAATGCACATATGATCTTATATGTGTCTTCCAGATCCTTTAGCACAAGGTAATGGAGAAATTGATCAATTATTGATTGGGAATATGATACAAGCCTCAGAATTTCATAAAAACATCATGCCATAACAAAAGTTTTAAAAAGGGACTTTTCCATCACATGACGGAAAAAGCTAAGGAAATTATAAGGAGATATCCTACTTGATTTTCATACAACCAAATACTACTACCTGCCTGCATGATGTAACCAAAGGGTGCTGAAAGGAATGAAATCTGGCAGATGGTTATATCAATTGTGTAGAATTTTGAAAATTAAAATATAAACAGCACACCATTGATGTCTATTCAGGTTTTCAATGGGAAACTGCTTTGAGTTAAGAAAAGGCTAATTCAGTAAACACACATTTATGAGAAGTTCTGGTCATCATGGTTTTACCTACACTAGTAAAGTTAAACAATGTTTCAGCATACATCTCTAAGAAATGAAACAGTCTATTGCTTACTATAATAAAACATATTACAATATACCAAATAATCCTACATGTCAGAAAGTTATAGAAAGATCAAATTGAACAATAAAGGATATGTTAAATACACATAAAGGGATGATAAGTACCCCAAGAAATATAGTAGGGATGCCGCTTGTTCGTTTCCTGGCTTCCCAGACTCCTGAAATAATCACACAGAAACCATATTATTTTCAATATTCTTTGGCCAATAACTTAAGCATATTTCTCGCTAACTCATATCTTAAATTAATCTATCTCCATTAATCTGTGTATTGCCACATGGCTGTGGCTTATGAGGTAAAGTTCCAGAATCTGTCTCTCAGCATTCAGTTTAGTTTTCCCTACTTAGCTCTCCTCTGCTTTATCAGTCCAAGCCAATTTCTTTATAAACCAATGGTATTCACAGCACACAGATGGAAATTCCACATCACAGAAATAGATGACATAATGCCTTATTAACCTTGAATTTTCTTAATGCTAATGAGAAACAAATAACAGCTGCAGGGAGAAATTGGACAACAGAAAAAAACTTCTAATTAAATCAGCCAGTGTACTTCAAGGATGTGCTGAGCTCAGAAAGGAAACCAGGAGATATGTTACATGGGTAGGAGAATTTGCTTTGATTCCAGAGGAGAAGCATCAAAATTAATCAAGATTCATTTTGAAAAAGAGAAACCTCTTCTTAAAGAAAAGTAACGAACATCCACAGAAGTGAGTATTACAAGTTGTAAGAAATCCTCACAAAAGTTAGGAAGGATTCTGCTCTTGTTTTTGCAGGAAAGTAGAAAATAACCATGTACAAGAAGTCAAGAGACCTTGGACAAATAGGTGTGTAAATAAAAAAGATAGCCAGGTGGTGGTGGCGGCAAGCACCTTTAATCCCAGCACTTGAGGGCAAGAGGCAGGCAGATTTCTGTGAGTTTGAGGCTAGCATGGCCTACAAGAGTTGTTTCCAGGACAGGCTCAAAAGCAACCAAGAATGCCTGCTTCAAACAACAAAACAAAACAATACAAAACTAAACAAACAAAGAAAGAAATAAAGAATTGAAAGAAAAATAAAAAGATAGCTATACAGAAAGAATCATCAAGCAGAGGAAAATCTGATTTATGATAGCAATATTCTCTATAGGAAAAGAAAATCTCACTACTTAAACATTCATATCTCCTTGCTTTTCAGTATAATGGTAATTCCAATTCCACTTAAGAATCAAAACTGGCTTTGGAATTTAACTGTGGCGCTCCTTCCCTAATAGAAGCATGTTGTTAAAAGAAAAATTCATAGTTTCTCTTTCATATCAGGAGAGTCACCTGTCATGGAATAGAAAGAAAATAAAAATCTAGGAACTAAGGTTATCAAAATTCTGCTTCCAAAAATTCTACTTCCCCATATCTACTTCTGGGGTATCTTTATTTACTGTATGCCTATTGAAATTCAAACTTTATATTTGTATATGAATAATGTTTAAGTTTTCCACAGTGAACCATAAATTGTCCTACAGATCCTTAAGTCTCCAGGAAGAAAACAGGGCCCCACAAGAACGACTTCACTTGGTTCTTATTATGCCATCCAGCTGACAGCACTCTTAAAAATTAGCTTTGGAGTACAAACTGCTAAGGAAAATTCTGAGTTGGCTAGCTAACATGATACAGTCAAAAAGACTACTCTAGCCTGGACATTATTCAAGCCCTGCATTTTCTCATTATGCAGAAACTGGACAACAAATAATAAAGTTACCTCTTTCAGGATTTGACAATTAACCATTTTTTTTCTTTTCAGTATTCCCCTAATGATGCCATTGCCTCCAGATAGCAGGAAGGAAATTTAAGACTATGATGCCTACATTCTCAAAGGATGGGGGATGGTTATTGGTCATTCAATGGAATATGGATATTTGTCATTGTTTAAGGAAGTTGATTATAAGTTACTATTGGTAATGGTCAGGAAAAAACCTAAAAAATGGAAATTAGATTCAAGGTTCTTGTTATGAAAAAGGAAGGAGGTAATATAGATAGAATAAAAGGTAGATTACTGAAATGAAAAGAGAAAAGGAAGAATATAGATGAGATAAAAGGTAGATTATTGACTATATTTTTAGGAAGCAATTGCTCATTTTAAATATTTTACTTTAAATTCAACTTTTATATATTGTATGCAAAATTTGTATATTGATACAAATTTGAGATTAATTTTTGGTTAAACATAATGAACATATGTTTCGCACATTGTTCATATATTGGACTCTTACAGTTAATTTAACAATGTAGTGCATATTTCTAGTCTTTGAAAGTTATTACCACCAACTGTTTAGAATAACAATAAAATACGTATCTCTTCAAGGTCAAAAAAGAAATATTTTAGATAGACAGGTCACCTTCAAACACTGCAGAGATCTATAAAATATGTCATTTCAGGTGTGTTGATAATATATGCCTTTTTTCAGAATGATATGGCTTATCTGCTCCAGGCAGCACCAATCTACTTCAGAGAAGATAATGGGGATCAAAGAAACCCTACATGCAGTCTACTTTCTTTGTGGTGAAAGTAAGCCACTAGGCAAGAAAATGTTCTTCTCTTTACATCTGATAATATGCTGTACAAATTGGACAAGTAGGACACAGAAGAAAGTGACCACTAAACGTTTTTCAGTCAAGGAGAAACAGCCCTTCAGAATAACCTGGTCACAGCAATGTTTATTAGATATGGTAGGCCTATATGCTGAAGATTGATGCCACAATGTTGAAGAGGAACTCTGAGTAATTGTCCAAGCAGCCAGCTATTTCTTTCTTGTCTCCTATTTTTTTTTGAAGTCGGTTGCTAACACTTCCTGCTTACTCAATATTATTTCCTTCTTGGGTGAGGGAGTTGAAGATTATATAGTTATGTTTTTCCTTGTTTATCTGAGCAAGTTATGATAGAAAGTAAATTAGGTAAAGGACATTGGACTCACATAGATAAAAAAGAAATGGAGTATTTTCTCTGAATTTTTCAAATGCAAATCATCTAGATATTGTTGATATATTTATTGTCTGGAGATATTGTACATAATTATTGTGCATATTGTATATAGTTTTCATATATTAGTTATAGCCTTCTTTATCTTAGGTAAAAAGGGGAAATGTAATGATATTTCTTTTGCATTTCAGTTAATAAAGCTTGCCTAAAGATCAGAGAGGAAAACAGCTGCACTGGTCAGTTTTATAGACTAAGCAGTGGTGACACACACCTTTAATCCCAGTAACCACACTAGTTTGCATAGAAACCAGGCAGTAATGGTACACACCTTTAATTCCATCCTAGAAAGGATTATAAGATGGGGAAAGACAGCTCTCAGACACATTCTCATTTTGAGATTCCTGGAGACAAGATCATCATTTCAGAATGAGGTAGAGGTTTTAACCAGTGACTGGCTGTTTTGCTTTACTGACTTTCAGGTTAAACCCCAATATGTGTCTCTGGGTTTTTATTAATCATGCTACAATATAATGCCATAATAAGTCTTGTGTCTAGGTCATCTCTAAATCTAGATGCTTAAAGAGCTTTATCTAATGTATGAAATAGCACATGATAAATCTTTTCAATTCAAAGAGGCCAATGTTGTCTTAGATTTTTGTGTTTTCTTTCTTATCTCCTATTAATCATTTAAGAAGGGGTGCAAAATTACTTCATCCTAATAGTTATCAAAAACCCTTTCTCTATCCTTGTAAAAAGATCACAAAAAGGTAAATATAGCTGGAATTAGCTAATAGATATCTATGTAAATACTACTTAGCCTATAATAGATTTTAAAAACATTAATCAGTTCAACAATTAATAATAATTAAATAAATGTATTATTAATGTTTTGAGGTATTTCAAAAATGAGTGCATAACCTTAAAAGGTCGCCTGCTTGACTTTCCCCATATCAGGAAAAATGTGCTTACTCTGAATAGCAGGCTATTTGGGACTGAGGTCTTGGATTTTTTCCTTCTTGTCAACATATTATATCCATCCATAGATGTAGATATCTGTGAGTGCATCTTAAACTAATATAAAGGCAAATGAATAAACATTAGATTGTTCTCATCAAGTCTACAAAGGATTCTAACTCAGCTTATTGATACAGACCTTGTCTACTTAGATTGAAAAACAACAAACCCTATGAAACCTGCCATTGAACTATTCCAGGAATGTAGGAGAAACACCTTTGCAGCTTTTAGTGCAGGAGCTCAAAGCTGTATCTTTTATGCTTTAGTGTTGAACAGGGACAGAACACATTTAATCACTCTGGGAGCATTGTTCTTTGAAGTAGGTAAATAGCCAGTGGAGTTACTGACCCTCTTCTGTGTAGAAGGATGTGATTTATATAGAAAACATCCTAAGACTCTCATTGTGAAATGAGCAGAGAGTCTTGTTTACAGACAAATAAAAAGAAATATGTCCCATACTTGAAAGACTGTTATTAGAATATGAATAAAATCATTGCAAAATTTAATACTTGATCCCAATTTGATCTATGAATCCACAAATATATTTTCTCACTATAAACAAGCTACAAAACAAATTTCAGGTTTAATTTGGATTTCATTATGTGAATTATTTAGTAATGAAGAATTCTGTAAATCACTATTATTTCCAATCCTGACACATACACATTAACTTCAATGGCATAAAAAAATGTGACCAGCTACTTATGTTTATATCCAAATATCTTAGTGGATGAATATTGTTATTACTTAAGTTTCCTACTGTACCTCGGATTCACTCTATGTTGAACACATTGATTGATCTTCAGATTGAACTGATGCTTACCACATCTTCACGTGAATCTACAAAACCCTTTGCCAATGAGGTGGGGATTCCCGCTATGAGGTTTCTGAGGTACTGGTAAAATATTAAGTTGTATTTTTGTTTAGTTTATTTCTTTTTTGTCTCTTTGTTTTGCTTTCAGATGGTGTTGGCAGATTTTTTCTTTTTTATTAGATTTTTTTTTGAAAAATACCAATCTAAATTCCCACTTCTTCCCCTCCTCCCATTCCCTCCACACATCCTCCCACCCCATCCCCTCTAATCCTAAGAGAGGGTAAGGTGCTTTGCTTTGTGGAAAGTCTAAGGCCCTCCCTACTACATCTAACTTGAGCAAGGTATACATCCAAAAAGAACAAGATCCCCAAAGCCAGTACATTAAGTAGAGATAAATCCTAAGCAATAGAGGAGAGGGTGTCCTAGCTGGCCTTTCCCTGTAGTCAGACTCATGATTATCTTAAATATCACTTTAGAACCTTCATCCCACAACAGATGGAAACAGAGGCAGAGACCCACATCAGAGCACTGGACTGAGCTCCCAAGCTCCAGCTGAAGAGTAGAAGGAATGAGAATATGAGCAAAAGGGTCAACACCATGAAGGGATCATCCACTGAAACAGATTACTTGAGCTAATGGGACCTCATCAACTCCAGCCGGACTGGGAAGGAACAAGCATAGGACCAAACTAGTCCCTCTGAATGTGGCTGAATATGGCTGGGGCAGACTGAGGGGCCACTGGCAGTGGCGCTGGGATTTCTCTCTACTGCATTTCTCTCTACTGGCTTTTTGGAATTAGCAGATTGTAAGAGAACACAGGTGATCCAAGGCTATTAGGGCTTAGGTTAAAAACTGCTAAACTTTACTTCTCCTGAGGAACTAATGCACAGAAAGCAATAATCAGACTGCCAATAAAGTAAGCTCAACAGCTAATCTTCAGTAACTATATAGTGAGTCTCTCTGTCAGGTATGACAAGCAGTTTCAATGAAAAATGAAATGCCTGCAGCATTCAGCATGAAGTAATTGAAATCAGATCATAAATCAGAAAAAAATTAGCATATGTTTTTACTTTCTGCTTGGGCCCAAGTGAAGAAACCCAAAGATTTGTCAGAAGCCCATCAGAGAGAATGTTGTTTATTGGTAGCTTTCATGCAGGTTTCTCATTTTAGCAACCTCTAATTAGGGTTCCCAGGAAGCCATCCCTGTTTTTCCACAATAAAGCATCTCTATTTTACTGCCTGAATCTCAAAGGGAAGGAAAATGCCAATGTCTGGCTCCAGAGTAAGCTTTGAAATGTTCTTTGTAAACATGTTATAACGTGTTTATGATCATGTTATTGTAATATCTTGGACAAGTGTATTCCAAAAGCAAGCTAAATACAAGAAATACTTGCTAGGAGAAAGTCCTCCTCTTCATGACATAAGATGCCAAATATATTGGTAATAGTATTCTTCACAAGGAACATTGACATCTGTATGTTCAATTGTCACTGGATATACAAATTAAGAGGAAAAGTAAGGTAAGTTCCTCTAATCTTTAATACTTTTATAATTAGTAATAGATTAATGACTTTGTAGGTTTTCTATTAATTCTTATTTTCCTGAACAAGGGCCCTCAAATATTTGCTGAACTTTGGACAATAATGAGTATCTACAACACTTATCATTGCATTAAAATAGAGAAGGAAAGGTAGTAAAAAGCAGTGACAAATATTCCACACCTTTATTCCAGAGACAGTGCCTCAATCAAACTTCATTCCATGACCTCCTAACCTATTACTTACTAGATCACCTTTTCTCTTTGAGCTCAGGATTTCATTCTACTGAAGTGACGATATCTTATAATGAACTCTGATTCTCAGGTTTGAAGAAAAAAAAAACAAGAACTAAATTCTTCACTGGGAAGCATACTTTCCTTACTGCCAGAAAGATGGAGACAATTTTCTGACTGATTTGAAAAGCTATGAGAAAGAAAATATTTGAAGAAACAGCCCATCTGGACAAATTCTTCCTTAATTGTCTCTGTACAGTTAAGCTTCAATAAAATAACTGTGAATCTTTCGAAATCCTATGCTCAGTGGAGATGTTAGTACATTTCTTTGTAGCAGCTGAGATGGTATTTGCCCACACTCCTTCAATAACTTTATATAACAATATGTAACTGTGCTAGATTCATAGAACTCTCATTGAGTTCTCTGAAATATAGTTAAAGGAATAATTAACAGAAACTATTTTATGCATGAGGAATTATTCTCTAGGGAGCATCAGGGCATAAGGCTTCAAGCTGAAGGCGAATGAAGAAACAAATAAACTTGCTGGAAATACCTATAAATTCTAGGAATTCAAGGCACATTCGGTGTATTGCAACCTCTGAAATGTGAACTTTTGTGAAGAAAAAACAACAATCTCAGTTCCTTACTACTTTTTAGTGTAAGGTCAATTTGATTTGAATATTGTGAAAATTTAAGGTAAACAACAGCTTAAAACTATTGTGGAGATTTCAAATACTTGCTATGGCAAACCTGTTAAGTTTGTTGTTGAAATCATTGACATTTGATCATGCTTCTCTCTGTCTCTCTCTGTCTCTCTCTCTGTCTCTCTCTCTCTCTCCCCTCTCAACAATCTTCTTTCATTTTATATAACAGTACTAGTTTGCATTACCGCCCCTCCCGCTCCACCCCACCCTCCCATCCACTCCTCAGAGAGGGTAAGGCTTCCCATGCAGAATCAAAGTCTGACACCTCATTTTGAGGCAGAACAAACGCTCTCCCTCCTATATTTAGGCTGAGCAAGGTATACCTCCATAGAGAGTTGGTTCCAAAAAGCCAGTTCTTGCACTAGAAATAAATCCTGGTCCCACTGCCAGTGGCTCCACAGACTGCCAAATCAGACAACAGTCATCCACATTCACAGAGCCTACTTTGGTTCTATGCAGGTTCTCCCACTCACAGTCCAGAATCAATGAGGTCCCGCTAGCTCAGGTCAGATGATTCTGTGGGCAACCCAAACATTATCTTGACCACTTTACTTACATTATTTCTCCTCCCCTCTTCAACTGGTCTCTGGGATCTTTGCCCAGTGCTTAGCTGTAGATCTCTGCATCTGTTTCCATGAGCAGCTGGATGATGGTTCTGTGATGACAATTAAGATAGTCATCAATGTGATAATAGGGGAAGGGCAGTTAAGGCATCCTTACCACTATTGCTTAGGGTCTAAGCTGGGTTCATCTTTGTGGATTGCTGGGAATTTCCCTAGTGCCAGGTTTCTTAATAGTCACATAATGCCTCTCTCAATGAAGATATCTCTTTCCTTGATCTTCCTTTCTGTCCTTTCCCCATCTACACCAACCCTTTCCCTCATATTCTCCCCCTTTCTGCCCTCCTCCCTGTCTCCCCTCCTTCCCCATACTCCAATTTTTCTCAGATCTTTTGACCACACTTTTCTAATGGCAGCAGTCCTTATCCAATGGGAGAGTGTTCGTTGATTTTTGTCTTCTTATGTTCATCATGACCGTAATTTCGTACTCAGATACCTATAACTCCACTACAAAATGTAAGCTTGTGGGACCCTCTTGGATGTTTCATTAATTAATACAACACAGAAAGCATTGATTTTTGTGAAAGAAGACTAACTCCTGCAAATAAAAATCTCTTGATATATTGAATGAAAAAAGTATTTTCAATAAAGATTACATATAAAATCTAATTTTATATTAATATATTTATATTAAAATATAATACAACACTAACATGTGATACTAAAATAATATCTGTATTCAAGTTAATCAGAAAATAAACATTTTAAAATTATTAATATTTTAGGGATTGTAATATATGCATATTTATAAAAGTAGTGCTGCAATAAAATGTGTTTTATTGTTTCCTAAGTTAAGTTTCAATCTTTTTTGTTATATTGATTACTTGTGAAGAATAATGCATGCATTCTTTATTTTGTCAACTTTGATGAGAACAAATCTAGAATTATTTTATCTCACTCATATTATTAACAATAAATTAACTGCCAGATGTTTGCCTTTCCTCGTTGATTATATATTTTAAAGGATGTTTAGAAACACTTGCTAATTTATAACCAAAAAAGGCTATTTTCTTAATTGTTACATATGTCTATTCTTTGATTAAATACATTTTAGCCGTATTTCACAGTTTTAATTTAGAATTAATTTTAATAAAATTTTTACATGAAACATATTTAGTCATTGTATTTTACTTTCTAAAGGCTCACTTGTACTCTTCTTTAAAAAAAAAATAAGTCTCAGAATCCCTGCCATTTTTTGCAGCTGCACGATTCCATGCCTGCATATGTATGACATAAGTGATAAAAGTTAATATAAATCAATAGAACACAGTTTTAAAAAGTCACATTCTTTCAGCCCACAGGAAATCGAGTTTCTGTGAGTAAAGGAGATAGATTTGTCATGTGTCATGCATGAACCATTATGTTATTCAAAACTGAAACACTGAATTACTTCAGATGAGATACATTGTAATTGTATTGTAGCTTCTCAATAAAGCCTCGATATAATATGGAAGTAGAAAGAATAGGTATGATAGAGATTTTGAATAAGAAAGCCATGGTTGTTACACATTTGCTCAGAGGTTAAATTTAGGACAGTCAGAACTCTGTTTGCATTCCGAAAATCTCAGGAGCTTCCGCATGATGGAAATTTTAATTTCAATTTAGTCACCATTTCAAATATGTCCAGTGTTCTAGGTGACTGACAAAGTAGTTTGTTCTTCACCGAAATGTCCCCTCCAACTACACACCTTCATGAAGTTTCAAAAGATAGCAAGACAAAGCATTTTCCTTATATGAGAGCTGTCGCTGAAAACTCATTGCAGCATCACAGCACAGCCTGTCTTTCATCCTGATCATCCATTTCTTCCTCTCCAACATGTGTCCAGTAAAAATTCTTAAAATCCCCAGTTTGATCTTGTCTATCTAAAATAAAAATGACAACGTTTTGTATTTTATTATTTGGGAGAGAACATGCTTAGTTTAGCTCACAATTCCAGGTTATGGTTCATTCCCTAGAGGAAGTCCCAGTAGAAGTGACTGTTGCTCGCCTCATATCCACTTTAACTATTAGAAAGAAATGAGTCTTCTTATTCGTTTATGTTCAGCTCAGTTTCTCTACTCTCACTCAGAATGCCCTTCTACACACACACCTAGGGATTGGTGATGCCCACAGTGAACTGAATCTTCCCACATTAATGAACTCAATTAAGATGATCTCTCACACCCATGCCTCCAGGTTAAGCTTAGGTATACAATCCATCATTGGAAATCTCATCCTAGCTGATTCTTGGGTGTATCCACTTAGAAACTAAAGATAAACATTATATTCAATGACTTGTTTTTATTGACTTTTTGAAGAAGAAGTTAAGATCTTTGCACTACAAAACATAGAAGTTTATGTCAAACATTGGAGGTAACATTAACTGGAATGAACTTTTAGAATGCTTCCCAAAATTAGGTAAAATTATAACCTGTTTTCAGAGTCTTTTTAAGGTAATTAATGCATTAATTCATATTATATTTTTAATTATTTAAAATAGTTTGAAACTGAAATATTTCAAATTTCTCCCCTCAGAGCTCAGCAAATAACTCAGCAGAGGAAGTGGAAAGAATGTAAGGAGCTGTAAGACATCAAGAAAACAAGGCCCTCTAAATCATCACGAGTAAGCTCATATGAACTAACAGAAAAAGAGGCAGCATTTGCTGGGCCTGTACAAATCTGTAGCAGGTCCTTTGTACTCATGTCTTCCAGCTTATAATAGGATTCTGGAGTTTGAGATCGGGTAAGTCTCTTAACTTAGTGCAATATCTTGGGCACATCTTCTGTTTTTTGTCTCATCCAACTTAGATGCGATAGTTTTTGTTTTATCTTATTACATTGTGAATTGTTACATTTGAAAAAAGAGTGAATGGATAACTAGCCCGTAGGGTAAAGGTTAAACCTGAGCTATCATTTGTCATGTATACCTCCTGTGAGTGGGAAAATCTTATTTCACTAAGAGTGACACTGGGTATATCAGTCAATCCAGGACAGGTTTCATTTTCAGGAGTTGCTGGCCAAAAATAATGGTCTTGACAGTTTGTGTGTCAGTGAGTGTCTGTAAGTGTGTGTGTGTGTGTGTTGGTGTAGGAGGGTCATCTGTCTATGTGTTACTTTCATTGGTTAATAAA
>LOEQ01004626.1:37985-57239 GCA_001685075.1 Bramus lutescens | reverse complement strand
TATCTCAAAGTTGTTTTGATTTGCATTCCCCTGATCACTAAGGAGGTTGAGCATGACCTTAAGCTTTGCTTGGTTAGGATCTGGTTAAAACACATGCCTTGAGCTCTTTGCAGCATTAAGAGTTAGCTGAAAACAGGAACCTTTGCAAATGTGCGGGCCAGCTGTCCCAAGCAGCTAGCCCCATGTCAACACCCAGCTTTGTGGTCTAGAAAAGAGCAAAAATGACTGCTTGGAAAGAGGGCAGTGGGCATTCACAGAAGCAGAAATAGTCCATACCCTGTACTGCAGAAGTAGTCCATACCTTGTACTCAGCAAAACCAACCTCCTTGACCCTAAGTAAACCTGGCTTGTGGTCTTTGCCTATATATGTCCACCCCAAATGAGGAACAGGAGCTCTCCCTACTGTGCTGCATTACATGGGAGAACTCCCAGCTAGCTGGAAAGAATTAAGCCTTGTTTTTACATTCTGGACTTGATTCCAGTGGTCTCTCTGTGGGTCTCCCCACTTGGGCCAACAGTATTATATCTGCTATGGTATTTCATGTGTACAATGTCAAAATGCTCCAAAAGAAAAAAAGATTATGACTACTAGAATATTATATCTAAATAATTATTGTAACAGATAAGACTGGCAAATAAAATAAATTTTAGCATCAAATCTAGTACTGATTGTATTCTGGACAAGCACATCTGCTCAATTTCTCTTCTTTGTCTATTTTTCGCTATTTAAAAATGGTTAACTACAGGTTCACAAAGAATTTAAAATTTTTACCACGTCTCCTCATTTTATTGATTAGCAGTATAATACTCAGTAATCACTCAGAGGGAATAAAATAAATGTGATTAAATGTTATGAAATGAAAGTCAATGGAAATTAATGTGACTGAATAAGATTAATATCAATCTTCTATCTTAGTCAAGGATTTATATCTATATGTTGAATTTCAGTAAGGTATTAATTTGAAAATAAACTGTAGAATTTACTCCTATGTGGTCTGTAAAGAAATAAAATACACAAATTAACCAGCTATATTGATGGTAATTATGATAAATCTTACATCATAATGCCCAATTAGACATTTGCTTACTCTGCTATATGCAGATTCATGACCCCAATTTTACTTTTAGTGAAAAAATACAAAATATAAGTATATAAACAGTCAATTTCAACACTTGCATTTTTGCATTGAATGCAGAGGTTTAAACACAGTATTCAGGGATATCAGCTAATTTCTCTTCTTTGATGCACTTTAAAGCTGGGCAAATTCTACACAAGTAAAAAGGCAATCTTTCCAAAGGCTAAGTGTATTAAACGAGAGAATTTCATGTATTGAATAGAATTATCTTAATGGAAATCATAGCACTAATTATCTATATACACGGAGCCCCTAAATAAAAGTTTGAACAAAATTCATCTGAAGCTTACAGAGCAGAATGAAGAGTTGAGATGCATTTAAAGCTGAAAGGATAAAATCGAAATTGTTTAAATAATCGGAAAACTACTGAAAAGCATTCCTAAACAAGAATGGTTTAGGAATTATTTTCCTTTGGTCTTTGAGATGGGTTAGTTTCCTACAAAATGAATATAATTTATTTTTGTCATTATTTTGTGTGTGAAAACATGTAAAACTATGAATGTAAAATCACATTTGGAAATCTAGATATGCGGTACTGAGAAGAAACTTCCTTCAAAATGAAACCTTTCATCATCGAGTGAAGCTCATTAACAGTCAATGTATTCTAAAGGAAGTCTCTGTAAAACTTCAGCTGTAAACAGCACACGAGTTTCCAGAAGTTTCTGAAACTTATCTGATTCATAGACCCCTTCTTCTCAAACATTATGTAAGCAGAAAGAACTGATGCAAAGCACACATTCTTACCTGTTGAGCTACCTGCAAATAGTGCATGGATCGCTGGTTTCTGGTCTTTGTGAGTGGTCGGTCACTCATGCTCTGCTAGGACTTTTGGTGAAATTGCCACAATTGAGCTATGTACAACTCCTGACCCATACTCCTGTAGGTAACCAAATTAAACTCATTGTGTCACCAAATTGGACTTTTGTGCTATCATTAATTTGCTGTGTCAATGTTTCACTATCTATGATAAAATAGACATTTGTTTCGGTACCACTAGAAAAAAATATCACAAATACAACTGACACCTAAACAGGCACCAACAAAACCAAAGTTAAACCATGGAAGAGTCTTTGCATGTTCCTTTTAATGGGTACTGAGACATTAAAATATCATGGAGTATAAATAATTTAGGGAGAAACACAGACATGGCTACCTTTCTCTATGTTGTGCACAATAATATATCTCTTTGGTGTCGTACTGACTACAAGTTTTTTGAGAGGGGAGTTATGCTTTCAATCGATGTCAAACTGTCTGTGAGTAGAACTTCTTTGAGGGGAATCACAATATGGCTCCTTTCCTCTACTTTTCATTGTGTATTATATGTCCTTTTAATGGGCTCTATACTGGTAGAACAGTTGTGACACCCCCCCAAGCAGTTGATGAATTCAATAATGCATTATTGTTTCTGAAAATTCAGTTTATAAGCAAATATTTTAAGCAGGCTATGGTTTTCAGCTATGTGACCCTATGAAGGGTGGTAACATGAAACAGACTCAACTTCCTGTACATAAGGGACTTGTTTGTTTGAGATAGGGGTAGTTCCAATGGTAAAGAGATAATGCTAAGTTAGCCTCTTCTTTGGAAGTGGAAGTAGAAACCAATGAGAAATAGAGGTACTTGTTTGGTAATTCTGAAATCTTGAAGGCCTAAAGTTAGAGCAGACACAGCGCTCAAAACTGTATCAAGGAGTCCTTCTTGGAATCTTAAAAATTGAAAAGATTGAGAAAAAGAAATAAGGGCAATATGGTAGAAGATATTCCCTCATGTTCAAACATTCAAACAAGGAAAGTGCAAAATCTGATTATGTATACAGATGGGATCCTTTAAATTGGCTACATTCAAGGGAACATAAAAGGAAGGGTTTGTTCTATCAAACACTTAAAAAAGAAAGACTTTCAAACAAGCAATGAAAGAACCTATCATAGTTGGCTCATTGGATTGTGGGATATGGGGTTAGATAGGACCGATCTTAATACTATACATATAGACGTGGCTATTGTCAACTGAATCCCCGTGAGTTTCAGAGAATGGAAATAATATAGCAATACAAGTGCTGCGAAGAGAATTAGCCACGAGAGAGGCAATTTTTTGAAAGTCAATTTTCTGGGTCTAAGGATGAGTTTTAAAAAATTGATTCAGTGGCAAATTTGTTGAGGTATGGGCTTTAGCCATTTTGCTGAGTCCCATATTGGTATATTGTTTAAATAAGGTAGGAGAAGCTTTGATGTATCTAAATGCTGTAAACCAGCACATAGTTAAATTCAAAAAGACTCAATAGAAGGTGAAGAAAGGATGAAATAAAGAAATCTGTACAGAATACCATCACTTCCTAGTGATTCATTTTGATTTTATTAATTGTCAGTTAGATAACAGCATCATAAGTCTTGTGGCATTTAGAGCCTCCGTGCCTTAGGTCTGTGGACTTTGTCGGAGAGAGGTTGCAACAGCAACAAGAACAAAAATTCCAAACTCACTTAGAGGCTAAGGGAAAAAAAGAAAAGAGAACCTAGCCTGTGAGCCCATGACTCTCTGGTGGGAGCCCTAAGTGCAGCTCTGACCTGCATCAGTGGCTGCAAAGCCACAAGCAATCAGCTTTTTCATGAATTTGTACCTTTAATTTAGGTGCTAATATGTAGCACGAGTTTTAATTCCACTGCAAGTTGTCATCCACCTAGGGCATATGCTTAAAGCAGTTGCAAGCAAGCTTTTTGTGTTGGGGTCTTACATAAGTAATAAAAGCCCTGAGTCAGATATTGGAGAAAATGCTGAGATATCAGAGAGAAAAAGGAGCAAAACCACTCCCACCTTTCCTCTAGACTGACTTCCCAGCAGAAAACAGAGTGAGTTCCTATCTCCTCTGGCCTGATCACTTTCTCTCTCCATCCAGCCATATCAATTCCTATCTGCCTGTATAGACATCCAGACCTCTATGGTTAGCTAGTGGCTAGCTCTGCCCTCTTATCTTCAAGCAAGCTTTACTTGTACAAACAAGATATTATCAAAAGAGATTGAATTCAGTTTCTCAGGAAGAACAGCAATTGCTCTTAGCCACATGGCATTCTTTTCAGCACCACAGAGTGCAACAATATTAAATAACTTTACATCTATTTTTGCTTTCAGTGTATTGGTTTTGAATTTGGTTTGGGGTTGTTTGTTTAAGGGATTTTTGACAGGAATGAGAAATACAAGGATATTTTAACACAATTAAGTATATGAGTGTTTGCTAAGTAATACAAAATCAATAGAAATTCTCCAGAGTGCCAATTTTTACAGCCAATTTATTACCATGTGACTTTCCTTCTCATAATAATGTAATGAAATAGAGTATTTTCGTGTTAGAATGAATGAATCACTTCATATAAGCCTCCGTGTTTTTAGTTGCCTAATATGAGAAAATATGATATTCAGATTAATTTGGAATGGTACTTAAATAGTTCGCTAACATTAAACCTTGCATTTTTGTGACAAACTTTTACATATTTCCATCAATAAATTGGTAAAAATATGTGTAAATTAAGTAAAAAAAATATTTAGGATTCACCGAATTGTCAGTCCTCATAGAATGTAATATTCCAAGAAAAACTAAAAGGTATTTTTTTTGCTGTTTTTGTTTGTTGTTGGTTTTTTTTTTAAAGTCAAAGTTTTTCTGTAGCTTTGGAGCCTGTCTGCGCCTATCCTAGAACTAGCTCTAAAAAAAAAAAAANGAAAAGAAAAAGATTTATTTATTTATCTATTATGTGTACAGCATTCTGTCTGGATGTTTGCTTGCAGGCCAGGAGAGGGCACCAGATCTTATTATGCATGGTTGTGAGCCACTATGTAATTGCTGGGAATTGAACTCAGGACCTCTGGAAAAGCAGACAGTGCTCTTAACCTCCGAGCCATCTCTCTAGCCCCTAGAACTAGCTCTTGTAGACCAGGCTGGCCTCAGACTCATGGAGATCTGACTGCCTCTGCCTCCCGAGTGCTAGGATTAAAAATGTGTGCCACCACCGCCAGGCTGAAAACTAAAATTTTTCTCAGAGAAATTTCTCAGAAAACGTAAGTTAGGAAAGTTGTCATAGGTATATGAATATTTTAAGCAAATTCTTAGTAAATGAATAGCATACAAAGTATAATACTTTGCCTATGAAGACAATAGCATATTTTTACAAAAATAAATACTTTTCTTTGTGTACTTTTATATCCATGTCTAAAATCAGTTTGTAAACAAAAAGCCTTACTGGATTCTTTGAAATATATATTTGTGTGAATTTGAATTAATGATTAGTTAAGTAAAACATCTTCAAACTGAAATACAGTAAGGACTTTCAGAAGCAATAGAAATATTCTAGAAAAAAATACTTAAAGTGACTTATTCTGTAATAATTGCACAAAGATATATTCAACAAAAGTGAATTGAATTCACATTTCACTGAAAGTATATTTATACATTAAGCATAAAATAAATTATTAGGAGCCGTGAGGTGGGTGAGGTAAACGTGCTTGCTGTCAAGCATGACAACCCGAGCTGGATCCAAGGGACTGTGAGACTAAGATCTCCTGTGCTCAGAAAACATCCAGTGATCCTTCCTGCCACTCTGCAGTTAGTGGGAATGATTCCGCTTCAGGCTGAAGAACACTTTCTCCCTTAGGACTTTTATTTATTATTTTGAATTCTACATTTGTTTGCAGAAACAAAGCCTTAATTTTGTGTCACTTAAATCTACCAAAACCCACAACATAAAAAAAAAATATCTGCATCACCTTAGGATCTCCATAACTCAGTCTCACAGCAGGAAGCTGCTGTAGGAAGTGCTTTGGTATATGTGCTGGTTTATTTGTTTAATGAACAAAGAAGCTTCTTTCAGCCAATCGCTTAACAGAATATAGCCAGGCTGGAAAAGATATATACAGAGAGTAGGCAGGGTCAAAGAGTTGCCCTGTAGCTGCCAGAGGGGAAAGAAGCAAGCTGCCAGCTGGAACCTTGCCAGTAGGCCATGAGCTTCGTGGTAAAATATAAAATAATGGAAATGGATAATACTAGATGTAAGAGCTAGCTAGCAATATGCTAAAGTGGTTGGACAAGCAGTGATTTAAATAATATAGATTCTGAGTGATTATTTGGGGAGTCTGGGTGGCCGGGAAACCAACGAGCAGCCTTCAACAACAGTATTCCTGAGAGAAGTTTCTGTGAGGATCCAGTATTTGTGGTGTGGCAGAAATCAGAGGCCAGGAAGCTGACACATGACGTACTGAACATTTGAATGTAAAGCTGTTTGGACCACAGCTTTTGCTGTGGGAATCAATTACATGTGTGTATGCATATCTCTATATCTATATTTCTCTCTCCCTCTCTCTCTCCCTCTCTCTCCCTCTCTCCCTCTCTCTCCCTCTGTCTCTCTCCCTCCCCCCCCTCTCTCTCTCTCTCTGAAAAGAATCCACCGAGACAACTCTAGGAGGTTTACAGTAATTTAATACATGCCTATTTCGTCATGTGGCTTATGAGAAAGCATGGCTCTTACAAACTCTTAGAATTTTCCTTCAAGTTCATCAGTTTTAAATGAATTAAAGCAATTGGGATTTTTTTCAAATATTAAAAAAATCTTGTGTATATTTTTTAAAAATATAACATTTTAATGGTTAATTCACTTGGCAAACAAAGAAAAACTGAGTTCCTAAGAAGCAATACCAAAGAGCTACTTTGATCCAACTGTACTTTACACAATAGTAAATCTCTGAATTTGACTGTGTGGTTTCCGATAAGTTATGCTTATTTCCCCTGAAGTACGCCTTATTTTATCCCCAGGGCAGGCTTGCTACAACTCTCTATCATGAAAAAAAATGGATATCAATATTCTTAGATATTTTTATTGTCAATCACTATTTCTTCTTCAATTGCAAGTATTTTTAATTTTATGAGTTTTTAGATTGTGAAGTAACTCATTATCAGGGCAAATATTACACTTCGAAAAGTCACCAAATACATAATAACCAGCTTTTTTCTTTTTGCTTGCAAGCTTAAGCTTGTTAATAGCTGAGCGCTCTCTTAGCTCTGATACAACACATACCGCTTAAACTTGCTATTGTTTTTTCTATGTTTACATTTTTTCAGTGTTTTAGAAAGTAAATTTCTCTTTCTTCAAGTCAAAGAAGTTTAAAAACATCCTGGAATTTGTATTACTTTAATATAATTAACAATTTGTTATGTTTTCTTTTTTGTGAAAGTAGGAAAAATATATCTTAGAAGAGTTAACACAGCAAAATTTGTGCTTTCTGCAATATACCATTCTTTCCAGCAAAGAGAATAAGATCTTTATTAAGACAAAAATCAATATATCATCATAAACATGCAAAGTCCCCACCTGTGACAAAATTTATCATAATTTATTTACTATAGAACTATAGAAATGTCAAAAATAGAAACTATTAAGGAATTTTTTTTTCTTTTGGCTTATGTTGTATCCACAGAAACAATGAGTTCATCCCCGTGGCCATTCTTCTTGTGTGGATAAGTGATTGACTATACTATTTTCTGTAATTTTCTATACATCACACATTATTAAAAGAAGGTAATTCATCTCTACATTTTTAATATGCAACTTATATTTAATCATGATCAAAAATAATGTAAAGGCAGGGAAATGACTCAGCTGGTAAGCCTTCTTTCTCTAAAGCTTGAAACCTGAGTTCAGTGTCCAGTACCTACTTGGCTGAGGAGAGAACCAGCTCTTGCAAGTTGTTCTCTGAGCACCATGGTATATGAATTCATGAATATTTACATATGCATATACAAATATTTACATCAGAATTAAAAAATAATTTGTTTGTAAAAATTTTGTGTATGTATGTAAATATACATGGGTGCACATGGCATTCCTCACAGAGCTAAGGACCAGTCAGACAATAAGTTTAATCAATATCTGCCTGAGATACACATCTATGAATATCTTATAGGAGCGCTATTGCAATCCTATGATGGAATTATGCAATTTCTCATTTTTCTTTACCCAAAAGCACATATTCAATAAACATTTTTTATGTATATGATTACACATTGAAAATAAAATCTGAATACTGTCAAAAAGGTAAAGGTATAATTGAATTTTCAGACAGTGGTTTTGCACATCTTTAATCCCAACACTCAGGAGGCAGAAAGAGATGGTGCTCTCAAGACCAGCCTGGTTTACAGAATGATTTCCAGGACAGCCAGGATTGTTTCACAGAGAAATCCTGTCTTGAAAAATGAAAAAAAAAACATTGAATATGAACCTCTTATATTTGATGTCCTTTGTGAAACTAACCTGTGGCTTCTCTTTAGACAAATAAACTATTTTAATTTATTCTTTGTAAATTTAACTGAGGAGAAAATCTTCCTTCCTTCTTTTTCCTTCCTTCCTTCCTTCTTTCCTCCCTTGCTTCCTCCTCCTTCTCTTGTTCCCTCCCGTTCTCTGTCTTTCTCTGTCTCCCTCTGACTCCCTCCCTCCCTCCTTCCATTTCTCTTTCTTTTCTGTTACATTTCAGCTTCATTTTACTATTTCAGTTTCATAAGAAAATAAATAACCTCTTAGAGAAGCATAGGTGTGGTATCATAAAAGACTAACTGTATCTTAATTATGTCTAATGGTGGTACATTTATTAGCCAAACAGAACTTATATAATTTTACATTCTCTAAAATGAATAACTTTCCTTCTCTAAAGTTTTAAGGTTCAATCTTGACTCTCTGTATGGGATATGATTTCATACGGAAATACAATCATTGCAGCGGTATTTAATGAGAGGCAAATCTATCCCCAGAGTGGATTCCTGTTCTAAGAGAACTGTTGTCTAAACAAGAGAACAGAAACTTGGAATTGCCACCCTACATGGAAATGAATTATATGGCTGTTTGCTGAAGAGCTGCCTGAGGCCAGGAAAGAAGTTTGATACAAATGCTTCATTATTTTAGAATGAAGAAGCATGGACAATTCTTACACATTATTTTGGAGTTTGAGCCTCTAGCACAGCATGATAGCCCATTATGCTAATTGAAGCCACCCAGTTTGCAGGAGGACTTGTTGTTCCAGTCTATGAAATCTTATGGCAAGGTAGTACTACTAATAATAACCAAAAGCAAACTGTGATTTGGGGACCAGGCAAAATCGGAGGAAATTCAAAAAACTCTTGGGTATATGTCAAGAAAACCAAACCAAACTTAACATAACCTGAACTAGACTCAGGAAAGTACCCAAGCTACTGCGTGTGAAGAGAGAGCTACTATACAGCTGGAAGGGTCTCATTTTGCCAGACAGTGGAAAAACATTGGATTACGTTAGTGTTGAATTTACATGTGATGTGCTGTTTATTTTTCATTGATGCTTTTTTTTTAAACTGAAAGAGGAAAGAAGAAACTGCTAATCATTAAGAAAACTGGAACTTAAAAAAATAGCTGATAAATTTCCCAGAATACCTATTTTGAAAAACTGACTGTGCTCTGGAGTGTATCATCCTAAGTGTGGCTAGACAATCATGTAATGAAAAGGAATTAACCTTTGGTAAGTTCATTCTGACAAAAATCTTTCCAGAAAAAGTGTTCTCTTGTAAAGATGGAAAGAATGATATCATGGAAGTAGGACTTGTGGGTTTTTTGTTTGTGTGTGTGTGTGTGTGTGTGTGTGTTTGAAATTACCAAAGTAATTGTTTTCATTTAAAAATCATAGTTTTTCATTTTATATACCAACTCCAGTTCCCCCTCTGTCCCCTTCTCTTGACCACTCCCCCTCCCACCCCTCTTCCACCCCTCAAAGGGGTAAGTCCTCTCATGGGGAGTCAACAAAGATTGTCATAACAAGATGAGGCAGGACATATCCATTCCCCTCTGCATCAAGGCTCAGCAAGGTATCCCACCAT
Organism: Bramus lutescens; assembly: GCA_001685075.1. NCBI lineage: Eukaryota > Metazoa > Chordata > Mammalia > Rodentia > Cricetidae > Bramus > Bramus lutescens. The sequence continues at coordinate 47,234 of LOEQ01004626.1, read as the reverse complement.
AGTGAATAGGCTCCGAAAAGCCAGGACATGCACACAGGGTAAGTCCTGGTCCCTCTGCCAGGGAACCATCCCCTGTAACAGAACAAGCCACATTACTGTCACCCACCTTCAGAGAGCTTGGTTAAGCCCCATTCAGATTTCCAAGCTGTCAATCCAGGTCTCCAAGCTCCCACTAGCTGGGGTCAGCTGTCCTGTTGGTTTCCCAAAACTGATCTTGATCTCCACTTGCTCATATAATCCCTCCTCTCTCTCTTCAACTGAACTCTAGGAGATCAGCCCAGTTTTTGGCTATGGACCAGTGCATCTGCTTCCATTATTTCAGACACTCACCTGCTAGGTGGCAGGTTAACAGACTTAGTGCTATATGGGGGAAAAGGGAAAAACCATACTCAAGGTGGACTCTAATCAGTGTCAATTTTTTTTTATTACTTTTCCCCCCATACTGGGGGCATAGCTTCTAAGAAGCCAAGACACTATCTAGGACCTCAGAACCGGAAGAAACTACCATAATCTAAAACTGCACATAGACTTCCCATTTAGTATTACACATTTTAAAGAAATAATATATGCAAGAGCCTATTTAGTTCAGAATATTCTTTTTGTATGACAAAAATGACAAAAGAAAAATTTTGCTTTTAAATATAATGAGGAGTTTAATTATTTCATAAATTAATAAGGGAATGCAAGAACATCCCATTATCAGGAGAAAAAAGATATTTTTATTTCAAAACAAGAATAATACATATCTGATGAGGATTTTGGGAAATACAATTTGTAGCTACTTCACTTCAATCAAGATAATTTCCCAAAGAGGAATAAAAATTAAGATGCTAAGCATAATATTCAACTAACTATACATTCAGGTTTCTGTATAAATAAAAAGATAAATGTTACTTTAGGAGATGCCATTTTTATCTTTCACTTATGTATATGAAATACATAAAAACAATGTATATTACCTATTTAAATACAAACCATTTATTAAATATGTGGAATATCAATATCACTCATTATTATTGATGAGCATAGGTAATATTCTTCTCGAAGGAATTAAGAATGGAGTCCAAAAGAAACGTAGAGAAGTAAGGTGTAAAATATAGGGTACATCCGACTCTAGAAAAAGAGAATAAAAAACAAAAATTTTGTGTGTGACATCACTGAATCTTGTGCAACCTTATTTTGTTACCATGTTAATCTAACAAAAAATTAAAAAAACACTTCTTTTATGAATATGCTTGTTGAATTAGATGACTTTCTTTTAAATAAACATGTGACAACCACTATTCAGTCTAATTAACTGTACTCGACAGGTCAAACACTGTTGTGAATCTATGATGTATGGCTCACTACAATATTTGTGTTAATCTAAAAAAATCAGAACTGGTAGAATAATTATACATATATATTGTCTTCATATATACACATATGCATGTATATGTATATACTTGAACACATATGTGTNATATATATGAAGACAATGCCTTTTCATTATATAAATACTGGAATAGATTTTGTGGCCTGTTGAGGGATGTTTATAGAACATAAATACATACATTTCATCCAAAATTAGACATTTCTCTATCAGGGAACATCTGAGAGGGTGAAAACTTAGTCATTTTAAAACTATCCTACTTTATCAATTTTAAGGACTATGGACCAAGGAAGTGCATATCTATTATTATTTTTTCCCTGAAGATGTATTTAGAATATTCAGATGACCATCATGTCTACACTGCAGATATGGGTTTGAAATGCTTTATTTGTAGGCATTGCCCACACATTTATTATAGAAAATGCAGACATTATTTCTAATGCAAAGTATTTTTTCAAGCATATATAGCAAGTGCATTATAAAATAGCAATGTAATTAAGTATTAATTTGGCAGAGTCCTTGAAAGATTTATTAAGTCTCCTTCTATTGTGAGAATTCCAATTAAATGTATCTTATCGCCCTAGGTTTAAGTGTAATATATTAATTCTTCAAAAATAAATCTTTTGTCTTGGTTTAATTCATAGTTAGCATTTTAATTTTAGCTCACTTTGAGAAGCACCATTCTAAATAAGAGGCCGAAAAGAAAAAGATGCCTCCTGCTCAACCACCAAAGAAATAGGTGTGGAAAAGTTACCAAATAGATAAATTTTGTCATATATTTGGAAAACTGCTTGCAGAAATGACCTTAGATAACCTACTGAAAAGAAAGTCATTTTGTATATCTCTGAATTTACTTATGAGAAATTTTTTTTACTTGTGATGTAAAATCTAAGACACCAAAAGAGATGATATAACAATTTTAAAGAGTTTTATAGGAGTTATAAGGAATTCTGAGAAATGTATAAATACATATCCTATTTCTCACATACAAAAAATTTCATATTTGGATGAGTATTGTGGTTATACAATTTAAAAGTTATATGCATAGTGATCATGGTGTAAACCTTAGGGTAATTATAACTTTCTGTACCTTTGAATAAAGAAACTAGCTTACTTCTCACCCTCCTAATAAAATTTAAAGAATCGTATTGAAAATAATGTTCTATAGTGTTCAGATTTTGAAGGTTTTTGTAAAATAATAGATATATAAGGTACTTCTTCAATTCTCATTATTCCAATAACAAGGCATAAACTTTTAATTCATTGATATTTAATAACCAGTAAGTTCACTAAGTAGCTTACTCTATCCTCAAATATTTAATATAGTTTTCTATTTAGAGGTCTGTTTTCACACTGTTTTGGATTTTTTCATTAGATTTCAAAGGCTCCAAGATAGTAGCCCAACTATTGAATGACTAGATAACAAATGGTACATTTGTATAATAATCATATATTTTCATTCCTTAATAATTGTTGTAAATTATCACACTATTAGCTATTAATGTTAACAATTCCTTGCTGCAGTCAGGGAAGAGTTAGTCTCTATCAAAATTGGATGAAGTGTTTTCTACAATAGTCCAGACAATTAAAATATCAACTGTTTACCTCAGTTTTCTATCTGCTTTTCTCCCTTCCTGATGTGGCACTATTGTGACTATGCATAGGAATCTGAAGTTGTCATAAAAACCCAAGTATTCCCATGGGGTATACCTTGATTCTCTCACATTTATAATTTCCATTGAATGGTATACAGCTTTCCATTTCCATTCCCCAGTTGATAACTTATTTTACTCTATTCCACTCAGAATATTTAGTACTGTGTTTATTTTTGTCTTGTGGACTTTCATTTTTTATTTATTTGCCCATTTATTTATTTGTTTCCTTTGCATTGTTCCTCCAGGCACAAAATTTTGAATGTCTGTCTTTATTTTTTTCCCTTGGCCTTTTTTTCCAATAGCTGTCTTGGTTCTGAAGGATCTAGTTTCACAGCATCTTCTCTACATTTTCATTGTCTTCCCCATGCTGTTATTCCCATTTTTGGTATTAAGTGATGCATCCCTAATCATAAAAATATAAATTGCAAATTCTTTTTTTTTCATTTTCTGGGATTTTTTTTTCTTGAGACAATTCCGTTGGATAATAGTACATCTCTGTAGATTTTGAATAAGCACTTCCCATTGGGTTATATTTGTGAATACTTAATCACCAGAGAGTGGCACTATTAGAAAGGATTAGAAGGATTAAGAGCTGTGACCTTGTTGGAGGAAGTGTGTCACTGGGAGTGAGGGTGAGGTTTCAAAGGCCAAGACAGGCTCATTACCTCTCTTTTTCTGCTTCTTATGGTTGAAGATGTATATAGAACTCTCAGCTACTTCTCTAATACCATGGCTGCCTGGTTGCTTCCACGCTTCTACCCATGATAATAATGGACTAACACCTGAAACCGTAAGCACGCACCAGTTACATGGTTTCTTTTGCAAAAATTGCCTTGGTCGTGTGTCTCTTTGCAGCAATGAAGGTGACTAATTCAAACTTTAGATCTCTTTTCACCGTCTCTCTTGCACTAACTCCACTCAAGCATCTGTCTCTGAAGCTATCTTGTTTGTATTTTCTTGGTAATGCTTACAGAGAAGAAAAGTTGTCTCTTCTCATCAGCCTTGATCAACTGACGTTTGACAGGATTGTTGAATCTTTGGAGCACTCCCTTCCTCTGGCTTTCAGAGCTGAGAAGGTCCTTGTCTTTAGTTTCCAACACAACTACTTTCTTTTCGATTATTATTGAGGACATTTTAATTAATAAATGACTAATCACATTCTTAGTATGATTTGGGTATTCTATTATGACTAAGTGCGAGTATTATTTTAGCAGTATTATTGAAAATTTCAAATTCTCTTTAACATGGCTAAGCTCTGGCCTAATGTTTTTGCTCAAAGAAGTTCAGAAATCCCCAACAACAGAAATAGTGAGTGTTTATTGGCTGGCATTTCTGTGTTGCTTGGTTCATTCAGTGCTGATACCATCACCTTTTGTTATGCTGATTGGTGTTCAATAGCTGTATCTACACTAGGCATATGCATTATGATGAGAGACCAGACCATGTAATTGTGTGTTAGGTATTTAGATTATCAGTGATTCAAAATAATAATGATGGCAATAGTTATCATTTTATGCAAATATTTAGCACTTAATTTACATATAACTGTATCTCTCTGTCTTTGATCCTTGTATAATTATAGGGCTCTGGATCAACTGGATAGTTGCAATCACAATTATTTCTTTCATAATTGATTCAGTAACCAAACCTCTATGCATGTTTGTTGCTGTCTCTTTTCACACCTCTTAATTATCTGAATCTTTTTTGAAGGGACAAAAAAATAACAGTTTTAAATGAATACTTCAGTATTTAAATTTGCTAGTAATTAAAATATCACATTTTATATATTTCAATTTATTGATGTGAACTTACCCAGAATTGAACATGAAAAATCGTTTGTGAAAGTGTGCAGTTACAAGTTATGTTGTATTTGTTAGCACAGTTTGTTCAGCAAAACAAAGCTTGTAAGTTGTACATAAATGTGTACATAAATAATTTGTGTGTGTGTGTGTAAATAAGGGTTTTATTAAAACAGTTAAAGAACTTAAGAAGTCCTAAAATTAGTAGCATGCTTTGGTAAGATGATAATACAGATGCATAGGTTTGTCTAAGCCCAAAACCTTGAGCTGACTGTCCATCATAAGAAGTCAATGTTGTAATTTCCATTGTAAAGCTAAGAGCCTCCAGACTCAGGACATGCCAGTGTTTCATTTTGAGTGTAAAAACTGAATGTCCATGACTCAGTTTAAAGGCAGTTAAGAAAGAAAAATGCCTCCTAATCATACCAGGGTCTGCCCTTTCTCTTCATTAATTTGTATCTGCTGTAAAAAAGCTGGTTTTCTGCCTGAGGGTGAAAGCAGTCCAGGTCTATGGGAATAAACTAGTATATAGAAGGGAGTTTGACAGCAAGACTATTTAGCAAAACAAAAGTAGTTAGTTCCCTCTCAGGATTTATGATTTCCCCATCCATGGGCTTTTTGCCAGGTTTTCAGCATAGATTTTAATTAACATTAACAACGAAGCAAACTATAACAGTTATATATGAAGTGACCATTAGCCAACTTAGCCACTAAGGATAGGTGATGAGATATTGATGAGGTTTGGGCATGTATGCATCATTTCCATAATTTAAAGGATAATAGTACTAGTAACTTCTCTAGATTCTAAACAGACTTTCCTCATAAAATTTTGATTTTTCCCTATCTCTGCTGGCTTTTAATGACTTCAGAAACATACTAAAATCTACTTGACATTTTGAATTAGCAAAACGTGTTGTGAGCAGAAACATTTGTTTAAGTACCTAAACAGCCTGACCAAATTAGAGCTCCTTTGAGTTTCCCAGAGATCTAGTTCCCTCTTGACCTTGGAATCTGAGTTCACCATTATCTTTGTTCTGTTCAGAACACTACATAACCACTAGTATGATCTCATGGCCCTGGGAAAGTAATGTTTATGTTCTCTCATCTATTATAAGAATTGTGAACCATAACTTTTAATATTTCAGGCAATGTAACTTGGAAAAAGCTTTAAACTTATGACTTGTTTGCCTGAATTTTAACTCTTGGTCTGTGCTATAATTATCAAGATAGAAGTCAAATACATGGTTTATGTAGAATGTACGGTAGGTTATATGAAGGACTGAGCTTTCTGTACTACTATTCTCTTGCAACATGACAGAAAACTGAAGCATCATGATGAGGTCAGGGGACAAGAGTGGAGAAGACGGTGGAATTGTATACAACATCGTAGGTATGAATGAGAGGAAACTCTCAATGAAGTCTAAAAGTTACAATCCAAGAGTGAATCTAATGAAGAACCATAAACCACCAAGTGGATTTTAGTTGTTAAAAGAAGTATACATCTGAGAATGACCAGAACTGTATATATTTAAAGTCTAATGTAAAACTGTAGCTTTTCTATGGGAGTGTAGCCAACAAAACCCTTTCGATGGTCAGGCCTGAAAAAGATAAGGTCTTCAGGAGCTGTCAGATTCAATACACAAGCAGATAGGGAAACTGACTGCTGTTATACGTGCATTCAGGTGGTACAGGCAGAGTACAATAGGCTGGTCAAGTGGAGAAAGCGCCTCGCAGTTCCCACTTTGGAAATTCAAAGGGTGTAATGATACTTAATCCACTCATAGTTCCATGTGCCAAGACTGTCCTCTATTGGGAACAGCACACCTACACCTAAGAATAGAGAAGGTACACAATATTTCTCAAGGTGACTTAGCAACTTTAAAAAGAGATAGAAAATTGTACAATATACTGTGACATTAAAAGCCAGCTGATAAATATAAGTGGGATAATAACATCAGAGTATAAAAGGAAAAACTAGAAAATAATAGTGATGATGATAAAATAATAATGTGTAAAGTGGCAGTTCTGCATTCTGCCAGCTCTATTTCCAAATTATCTCTTTCCTAACCTAATCTGAAATTTGAGTTTTCAAAAACACTCTTATGCTATTCCTTTATACTATTGCTCATTATACTAAATTCCTAAATTCCCTTCAATTATTTAGAAAGATTATCCTTTCCTGCATCTCTGAGTTGTAATCGTTTAGAGTGCTTATGCTGTCAGACGGAGCATTATACTATTATTTACTTTTGCAGCAACTTTACTTAAGTTGCAATCTTATTTTCATCTGTGTTCATGCTTAAGAATGTGAATTTATTACCTATGTGGCTGCTAGGTATGAACTGTAAAAGGATGATGACGATAGAGAAGGTAACATGGGCAGAGGAACTGTCAGGAGACACCAGTCCTAAGTCCTAATCAACGAGCCATGGGCATCAAAGGAATGCTAAGACCTGGAGTACTAGTGTTTGTTAGGAAGATCACACAAATTGGTTATTTCACAACAAATGGTCATCTCTGTACACACAGACATACAGACACACACACACACACACACACACACACACGTAAATTATCCCAACTGAAAAGTTACTTTTATACATTTATAAATGCATACACACATAACACTAAAACCTGAAATGCCTATTTTGTAAGGAAGTAAGTGTGGAGAGTACATGGGAGAGAAGAGGAAAGTGGGAAAATATATGATTAGAATTTTAAACAATGGATAAGCAAATATTGATAAATAATCAAAGAATGTTATGTTATTACTTAAAAATTTGAGATTATAATTACACTATTTTCTCCTCACTCATTTCTTCCTTCAAATCCCTCCCATGTACCCCTTGAAGTCAGTTCACATCTTTTCATCTATTTTCATTGGTGATTTCAGGTCAGTAGAATGAATATTCAACTCTATTTAGTAAGCAATGGGAGTAAGTTTTTAGTAAGTCAAAATGCTTTGGTATAAGAAGTTCAGTACACTTGATATATTGACATTTCAAACTTTAAAATTAAAAATAAGTAACTAAAGGATGTCAATAAGAATAAAATTTAAGTAACAAACTATTTGTTTTGTTTATACAATGAAAGTACACAATGTATGGAATTACCCAGGGATTAAATATACTATCTTTATTATTCCCTAGTATAGAATTACTGTTGAGTGTGTTAAATGCAAAATTCCCCAAGACTTCCGGTTGCTTTCTCAGAAGTTTATCTAAGATATCAAGGCCAAGGATACTGTTTTTCTACGTTTATTAATGTGTAATCACTAAATTGACAATCGAATACTTTTACAGACATAATCTGATTGCTTGATATACATATACATTATGAAATAAATATCATCATAAACCAATCAGCTTATCATTTGCATCACAGGACAACATTCTCCACATCTTTTATCTTAAAAATTTTCAGAGGTAATTTCCCAGGAAGTCACAAAGATGTCATATAACATAATCAAGTAGTCATTATTAATATCCACATTATGGTTTTGTATTTTATGTGTTTGAAGTTTATTCATTTAAAAAATGTTTGTTAATGTTTATAAAGCATAATTATGTTGCTCAATTTATTTTAGGATTTTAATTTTTGTACTTATATACACAGTACATATTCATATATCCAAACCAAGTTCATTTGTATTTTATAAATATTTATTTATACTTTCTTCTTTTATTAAAAATAAATATTTTTACAGAGGGTATATTCTGATTACAGTTTTGCCTCCCACACATATCCACAACCTTTCTATCTCTTCCTCTTTTCAGAAATCAAATAGGCATCTAAGGAGTATTAATAAAATGAAGTAAAATAAAAGAAAATCAAACAAATCAGAACAGGATAACCAAAGACTAAAAAATAGAAGAAAAAGTGCCACCAAAGTAGAAGAAACATATAGACCCAGAGACACCCATGTTCAGATCTTATAATTCTGTCACTTTAATTTTATTTTGTAATTTTCACAGAATTTACTATGAGACTGGGTACTTACATCATTTCCACACCTTTCTTGACCCCAACTCCTGTCATATTGCTATCAACTCCCTTCCACATTCATAACCTCTTTAATTATTGTCACACACAATACTTCCTGAGTCCATTTTGCATTGCTCGTGTACAAATGTGTTTAGGACTGACGACTACAGCTTGGAAAACCTATTTTGGAATCAACCCTGAGGAAACTGATTTTTTTTTCTGTCTCAGCAAACATTGATTGCCTGTAGCTCTCTATTGAACCTCTCCTCTCAATGAGATTGAAAAGTTCCTCACCATGGCTCCCTGATTTAGCATTAATAAAAGGCTTCTGAATCCCTCTAAGTTCTAGGTAGCTACAGGTGGATCTGTATGCTGCACACTTCCCCCCGTGTTGCGGGAGCTCCTTCCGCTCCTTCAGCCAATAGCCGCTGAGATACCA
>LOEQ01004626.1:13079-32129 GCA_001685075.1 Bramus lutescens | reverse complement strand
ATAGTGTTTTCTATTTCCATCCATTTGCATGCAAAATTCAACATGTCATTGTTACTGCTTAGTAGTACTCTAATGCATATATATTCCACACTTTATCCATTCTTCTATTGAGGGGCATCTGGTTCGTTTCCAGGTTCTGGCTATTACAAAGAGTGCTGCTATGATCTTTGTCAGCATTTCTTGTTTGTACTCTTGCTGATAGGCACTGCAACTGGAGTGAGGAAGATGGAGTGTCAGGATAGCTTTGGTATACATTTCTCTGAGGACTAAGGATATTGAACATTTGTTCATGTGTATTTGCCAACTACATATACTTTGAATGGTTTTCTGAAAGTGATTCAAGGAAGTGAGGAAATAATAGCCAAAATTGACAAATTGGATAGCATAAAATCAAAAAGTAACAAAACAGAGTGAAGACAGCCTATAGAATGGGAAAAGTCATTGTCAGCTATAAATCTATAGAAGGCCAATATCTAGAGTAGACAAAGAAGTCAAAAGCTTAGAAACCAAGGCATTGAATAATGCAATCTATAAACAGACAAATGAAGCCAGAGAGCATCTTTATAAAGAACTTAATCACCTCTAATTTGCAACAAGATAATGTTTAATTTAAAGCATCCTAAGGAATCAATGAAAAACCTACTAAGTCAGATAAAACTTTTAAATCACTCAGTGTGTGTTTGAGATTCTTTTTATTTGAAACAGCAAAACTTTATTTCTCTTGTTGGTCAATATTCATTGTGTGTGTATATATGTGTGTGTGTGTGTATAATTGATGTTTATTTATAATATGAAAGTATTGAAATTCAGTTGTGTTATTATCTGTTTCACTAGTTGTGAATTGTTTAGGATTCATTTGTGTAAATTTATTATGTGAACATAAATTTTTACTTCTTAGCTATATATGTTTAGTAGGAGAGTGGCATATTCAGTTCAATAATTAAATATTATTTAACTTTAGAAGAGTAAGAACATAAGACAAATTTTAAAACGTTTATAAGATATACAGGAATTGTTTTAAAATTATAGTATTTTGATGATATTTTAGGAGGACATTTGTTATTTATATATTTATTTGTTATTTTCAGTTTTTTAAGAGAGGTCTTCTGTAAAACAGGGTGGAGTTCAACTAGACGTGTAATAGAAAATAACTGAACTTTTGATCTCTCTGTCTCTACCTCCCCAGTACAGGTTTATGTTGTACCCCTCTGACTATGTTTGGGTTTAAATATCAGCCAAAACCTTTAGGCTGTTGGAGGGTAAGAAAAGTCATGATATAATCGGGTTTAATTAATCCCAGAATTTTTACACAGTATACTATCTCTAGTTGAGGTCCATGAGTTCTGTCATCTCCATACATTAGTCCTAATCTTTAACTTTGCCTATCTCTTCTGGAAAAGGTTATTTAAAATCTGCAAATAATGTTGAGCACTTTTACTTCATTGATAATTTTGTTTTTATTTCATTAGATATATTTTATTATCACTTTTTACTTTCATGGTTTCAAATTGATTTCTTATTCTGCAACTTTACCCTTGTACCCTTGCTCGGATCATGTGTTATTTAGCACTTCACATTCTTCAATAACAAATTTGTTGCATTTTAAAATATTCTCTACTGTAAAGATAAATATATAAATATATAAAATATTCAAATGATTTATTGAATTTAAAAAAAAGTTTATGCTCTTCCAATAACTTTTTACATTTTTTTCTGGGATGAGTGATTTCATCTTTTATTTATTCTTAAAGATAAAGGATCAATGTAAATGTAGTATTTGCTGGATAGGTATCCAGTTGGTTTCTATTACTATCTGCCTCTTCAACACTAGGATAAAGGTTATGGCTGACTCCAATTCTGAAAGCTACCCTATTATTCAGTCATCAAAGGAAGCCAACCAACATCCAGGGCAATGAGATTAATTTTGCAGTCATTTAATGCATTTTATCTCTTTGGTAAGAAGCACTGCTAGAAGCCATATTTTGAGTTAACCAATTCTATTTCTCCCCAATTACCATTGTAAGTTCTGTCTTATGCCTCCATCCTTTTAATAATTCATCCTTTGAAGAAGCAATGCCTCATCAAGAAATAGACTTTAATTGTATGGCTTTGCTTCTGGAAAGATTATGAAAAGCCACAGCCTCATAACTGTCACAGAAATAACTAAATGACATGGATGCAAAGGACATTTCTAAAGATTCTTTAACCGTGTGGGTTTGTCTTTGAGGTTGCTAAGCTTTTCATCCTACATGCATTTTTTTTCAATAGACAAAATAGGATGCATGCTCTGTTTCTAGATTAGGCCACCCTGAATTTTAGCCAAATGACTTTCTAGCAGTGATACGAATCTTAGCATTTGTATGTCATGACATTGGTTGTTTTACTCCCAGAAAGTAAAAGCTGTGGAGAATGGAGGAAGCCTTGAGTAGAACTACAAAGTATGTATGAAGTCCCGTGTGAGTGTCTATTGTTGGCTTGAGTATGGGCAAGAGTATGTATGGCCTCGTCGATGTTGCCAGTGCCTCAGACCCATGGGGCTGGCAAAGGAAGACCTGGTCAAACTTAGGAAAATTTAAAGCTTTCCCCTCATCCAGTCCAGATGTTGAAACTCTCTGTCCATTAAGTGTACACTATAGCTTCCTTTTCCTATGTGTCTACATCATGAGACTGTTGCCCTAAAGAGAGCCACTATGGAGATCACCTAAACCAGACTACTTGTTCAAGTGCATATGATAAACTGGCCTACTCAGTTCACCTGTACTAAATAAATGCATTGAGTTTCTGGGCTGTGGGGGGCTCCTCTTCATCACAGAGCACACACCTCCATCCCTGCTTTCCTGTATATGTGTCTGTTTTATTGTGTCTCTTTTCCCTGTTACCATAGATACTTCAGTTCCTAGGCCATGCAGGATGAGTTGTGATGCCATGCTTTAGTCAGCAATATTACTATAAATGTAATCCCTCAGTTGGAAACTAAGAGATATTCCAAAAAAACTGATAAAAATCTACCATGCTTTCAAACTATAACATTGTTAATATAGACATGAGAGATTTTAAGAAAAAAAAACACTGATAATTTTCCACATTATGATTACCGCTTATTAATATTATTACATATGTGATGAGAGGAAATACGTGAATGGAGTTTATAAAAATGGTAAAGAAGAAGAGGGCAAATAGTAACTAGCTCTTACAATTAGTATAGTAGAAAGAATAATGTAATTTTACAAAATATATGAAAAAGAAGCTGGAATAAGATATGTTTTCTAATTTGACATTAAAATGTTGAAATAAACTTCATGAAGCTAAGATACATTCTTTGAGGTTATGATTTTTTATTTAAAAACTAACTTTCTCATTTTACATACCAATCCCAGTTCCCTCTCCCTCCCCTCCTCCTGTTCCCTCTATTAGGGAATAATTATTGAATATTTATGCTAAATAGTAAATAGTCTATCTTCTTTCTAGCATATCTTTGTGGAGTTTGAATTGTCAATATGTCCATATGAAATATACATTCATCATATTTATTTTCAGGGAATTGCAAATGGAAATAAAGGGATTAAACAGCCCAAGTAAGAAAAGTTAATTAAGAAACAAAATATAAATATTGGTGAGGGTATGTTAAAATAATTTTAAGTGCCATATTATGCATCCTATTTCATTCTGGGCTATATATTATTAGAGTAAACTTACCATCCAGTCTTATGTACATCTCCACTATTCAGATGTTCATAAAAGCCACGTATTAAAATAAGTCTAGGGATCCATCATTGGATGAATGTAGTAAGGAAATGTGGCACACACTTGCACAATAGAACTTTATTTATTCACAAGGAAGAAAAAAGAAAATCATGTCATTTGTAGGAATGTGGATGCAACTAGATATTAAGTGAAGTAAACCAGACTCACAAAGACAAGCATTGAAAGCTTTTACTTCTGTTTCATGTTAGGGAGAAGGGAAAGCTGAAAGTGTTCTGCTAGGGATATGAAAACAGAAAGGGAACTAGAAGAAAATAATGAAAGGGTAATACAGAGGCTCTTGCATGTTTAAAACCATCACACTAAAACATTACCTTATGTAATTAACATATACTAATGCAAAAATAGCATTTAATGTAGAGAAGTTTTCACGATACCATTCTTGTAATCAGTGACAACACTATAATTGAATGTATTCCTTCAATAACTAATGAAGAACCTCACACCCTAATGATATAACAAGAAATGAAGCCCATAAAACTGTGTGGGAACGAGATTCTATCACCGTGGGAAGGACTAATACCTTATGATTGGTCTTGAGAGAGTTTTTTTTTTCCTTCTCTTCCTCTGTGCTCTAGAATACTTAGCAAGAAAGTATTCTTGAAAAGGGAGGGTGGCACAGTATAAACATTAATGTTAAAATATTCTGATCTTGCATTCAACAGCTTTGCAAACCTAAAAAATATTTTAAAATATATTCTTGTTAAGAAACTTAGTATGTAATATTTATTAATACAGAATTAATAAATATACTTAATTATAAGTAACTGAAAATCATTAAATTTGTTTTCATTAAAATTTGGTCTACTTATCGCTAACATGCTTGGGAAAACTCCACTTACCAATATCATCCCTCATCTATTTAGATTACAATCTATAGTAAAATAGAAAATTATGTTTTTCTCAACATTAATGGCCTATAGTCAATTTCAAGATTATCATCTTTTTAATTTGTCTTTAGTCTAGTACACATGTGTCCTGCTCCTGTTGTAATTCAGACTATGAACCGTGTAAATTGACCCATGTCTTTGTAAGCACTGCTTACCTGTCTCAGCTAAAAACGTGGGCTTCAGTTTGGATTGAATATTTTGTCCTCTTCTTATCCATGTCTAAATCACCCAGTGTCCCATCCCTGTCCTGTTTATCCTAGGCATTTTTTATTCAGACAGTCACAGGAACGCAGAGAACTTCTCTAGACCTGTCTTGGGCTGATGACACGTACTTGACTCAAAGTTATCCTTGTTATCATGACAAAAAAAGTGGAGGTAAATTCTTTGAAAAAGATATCTGAAAGTATTTATATTTTACATTTCCTTGCTGTAGGTCTGAAGCCTGGCTTCAAACTTTGCCAATGCATTCTGGATATTGTCATTAAGAAACTGGGAAGTTTTCTTGGCAGTGGTGGTACCCGACTTTAATCCACGCACTCTGGAGGCAGAGGCAGGTGGATTTCTCCACTTGATGCCAGCCTGTTCTAGAGAGAGAGTTTGAAGACAGCGAAGTTTCCACAGAGAAACATGGTCTTTATAATAATGAAACAAAGAAACAAAATAACATCAACAAAACAAAATAGAAATTGAGAGATTTAATTTTAATGAATTTTAAAATGGATTTTATGTTGTTTTAGTTGTTTTGCATGCAGGATTTCTTGATATGCATATATATANCATATATATACATATATATACACATTGTGTGGTGAAATATGATAGTAAGATGGTATTAAACTCTTTGATTACTTCTTGAGACTTTAACTAGACTTGTTTAATCTAAATTGGAATAAACAAAAACTGGTCTTCCCCAAATAGCCTAAATACACAAAATATTACAAAGTTCTGTATAATATGAAGGAAATAAAGGAACAGGTATTACATAAGTTCATAGAATATTTGTGTCTAGTATGTATCTTGTGTGGTGGAATGTGGGGACATTTATGCCACAGTGAAAATGTGGAGTCCAGAGTTTTACTTTGGTTACTGTGCCACAACCTTCTGGGGAATCTCCCATCTCTATCTCCCCTGTTGCCACAAGCATGCTGAGATGAAAGGTGAGCAATGTTGCATTGTCTTTGGTTGTATTCTGGGGATCTCTTCTTGTTCAAGCATACTCTGTGCAAGTGTTCTTCCCACTGAGGTTTCTATTTATCCTCTGTCAAGTATTTTTTTATGTTCTGTGAATGAATGAGTGGGCTTTTTCTCAGTAACAAGTATGGTGTGGAGCATGAATTTGAGAATACATACTAAAGGTTTAAAGAAATGGGTTGAGAAGAGGTTTAAAGAATTTGAAACTTTTGGCTGATTTTTGCACATAAATTTAATCATGATTTGTATCTTATTTAATCTGTTATCTGAGTAGTTGAGTGTGCAGCTTACATCTGGTTTACACAGTTAAGTAGTCACTACCACATACTCAATTTGCTAAGAAAATATGCACATTTTGGATGGGGAAATGCTTAGTTAATTATTGATAAGTTTAAAGAAATGCGTATGAGCTTTTATAAACAGCTGTTTATCTCTCCTTACTCTCTCACTCATTCTGGTCCTCCTTATCTTCACCCCAATTAAAAGATCCCTTTCTTTTTTTTCCATCCCCATTCATAGTATGTGGGTCTCAAGCCTAGATTTCTCTTGCTACTTTTTTTGCTACCTTTCAGGCCCACTTACCCTTCTCTTGCCTAGCAATTGGTCATTCACTCTTTTATTATTGTTTTTCATTTAAAAGTTTTTTTTTTTCATTTTACATACTAACCACGGTTTCCCCTTTCTCCCATCCTCCTGCTCCCTCCCCCAAACCTTCCCCTCAATCAATGTCCCCATCCATTCTTCAGAAAGGGTAGGGATTCCCACTGGGAGTCAACACAGTCTGCTATATCAGCTTGAGGCAGGACCAAGCCCCACTCCTTGTATCAAGCCTGTTCAAGGTATCCCTTAATAGGGAATGAGCTTCAGAAAGCCACTTTATTCTCTAAAGATAAATTCTGGTCCCATTGCCATTGACCTCACAGATTTCTCAAGCCACTGTCACCAACATTCTGAGGGCCTAATTCATTCCTATGCAGGTTCTCCAACTGTCAATCAATTCAGTCTTTATTGAACCTCAGGTGCCTTAGGCAGGCAAGGTGAAACAAATGTAGCACATTTTTACAAAATTAAACAAAGGCGAAGGTAACAAATACAACCTCCCTTACATACAGCAATATTCTTCAGCATAAACAAATGTAACTTTGCATAGTTAAAATCATATCACACACCATAGGTGTCCAACTTCAATTGATACATCTACAACATAGTACATCTGCTTAATGTTAATCACCCTTGTGGAAGAAGGGTTGTAAAGAGTGTATGAACCAATGGACTACCTTGACTGATGCAAGATACTGTGTTCTATATATGGCTGGAAAGTAAGATGCTGCACTTATGCGATAACAAGGATAAGGTAGCCTATACAAATGTACACAATGGCAACACCAATTGGCATGCAAATGTAGGCAGGGGTATTCTTGCAAGGCCTCCCCCTAGAGAAAGTGTTAAGGCAATCTTGTGGCTTCTGAGAGAGAAAGTCTTCTCCTGGGACCAGGGCCTTCTGAGATTATACAATAGCACATGTTCAAAGTCACACAGAATAAATTCAAAAAATCATACATGTGTGGACGGGAAAGTATGTGTATGAAATAATAATAGGTGAACAAAGGGATAATAATTTGAGATGGAGGGAAGGGACACATAATAGATTTGAAGAAGAGAATGCATGGTGGAAATGTTAAAAAATTCATGAAATGAAAAATGAGGAGGATATAGAGAAAGAATAAATAATCCAGGGGTTGGATCTTGGAACATTTGGATGGAAGGTTTCAGTATAATCAAACTTTGATGCATGAAATTCTCAGTGAATTAATACTTTTTTTAAAAAGTTAAAAACTACTCAATACAAGGTCTAAATATGATATTTCAAAGTACTACTCATGATGCTATTATTATACAATCAAGAATAGCAGACATAATTATTCATTCCAGTTACAACATACTTTATAATTTATATTCTACTGTTAATGTCCATCCTATTATTTTATATTTAATAAAACTTAATACAAATCATTTTATTGTTTTGGTAAACATAAAAACACTGCCTGCTGGTAAAAACCAAAATCACTTTTATTCTGAAGTCTACTTTTAATCCCCTGGCTTTATAGTAAATTTCAGTGTTATCATTGAATATGTTGCATTAGAATATATTTGAAACTTTAATTAGTTTCTATGTTTGAGATAATAAAATGGGAAAATAATGTCTTAATTAGTAATTCATTTAGTGTTTATGACCTTTTCCCTAGAAAAATAAATATAAAATTCTTTACTCAGCAGCTGTAATTTGATGAGAAACCGAAATGGAGCTGGAGCTGTTTATCTGAAATACCATTCTCACAGCTGGCAAGTGTCAGAATATTATCTCATGGAACTGATGTAATTTTCTTTAAAACGGTAGAAAGTCAGTATCTATTGAGGCCATTTTCCTCTAATTTTCATTTGTCTGATTTTTAAATACTTTACTGACAATCACATGTGTATATGCAAAACCATATTCATAATCACATATGAGCTCAAATTATCTAAGAATTAAACTTGAAGGTTGGAATATTGCCATAACCAAAAATGAAGAAAATATAAAGACCAGACAGATATACAATTTATTTAAAGAACAGCACATTTCAGGGTGTCATAGAACATGGTAGAGTAGGAATGAGAACTTGCAAAACCTTGAAATATGTGCAGTATTATTTGGAAAATGTATTTTCCAAACAAATTTATATGCCTGCACCCAAAAGATTTTTATGTGAGTTTGTAAACAATGATATGAATATGAAGTTATAACACTAACTTTCTGTTTCTATGGGTTCTGCATCCATGAATTAAATAATTGTAGATTGACAAGTGGGAAAAATTAAATTTATACAAAAAGTGTACTGATTTTTTGTTTACATAATTTGTGAGAGAAAGCAGGACAACTTCTTATGTATCATTTGCCTTACAATGCTTATTATGGAGGTAATTTAAAGTACTGTGGACACCGCAGAGGTTACAATAGTAAGATGCCTATCGTTTCATAGTGGAGATGCCGCATCATTATGAGACAGCTCTAATTTGTTTTCTAGAGTTATTTCTTAAAGTGTTTAGATGTTATTCAGAAATGACGAGATTGTAAGAGTTTTATGCAGTGAAGTTAAGCAGGAGACATTTTGGGGTGCATGAATTGTGGCCATTTGAGACTCTGGAGAGAATTTAGATAACCAGTATTTTCTACTAAAATTTCCCATTATAGTACATTTGAAATTTTTATCAAAATACCATAGTTCAGAAATAAATGATGTTGTTATTTACTTCTAGTTGTTCATAAGAATTGTATCAAATGCTTAAATCACCAAAAAATGACCCACATATATTTAAATATATGAAGCACATTATATATGTTTAACTTACTTTCGTATGTCTTCCATCCCAATTATGCTTTCAAAATAGATTTTAATCTTTATTGAATCATTCATGCAGCATGTTTCTCTTCCATTTTTACTTTAGTGTTTTACAAATTTGTTTGTAAATGATTACAGTTCTCTCTTTAATGCATCTGCTTTCCATTTTCATGTTACAGCACATCTTGTTTACCTCGTCCTAAATCCTGGTTTAGATCATTAATAAATACATTATCTCTTTCATTTCAAGAAATAAATCTGCAATGATTTATTTTAAACACCTGACTGCGATTCCCGAATCTTTCATGTATCCCGACTACTTCGTTTTGGTTTTGGTCCTTGATTTTGAGGCAAACCCGTGTTTTCTCACCTGTTCTTCTCCCCAGCTTGTCCTTAGAGTAGTATCTTTTGCAATTGTTTTCCAGTTAGAGTCCTTGTTTTTCATAGCGTTCCTCCTGGGAACTGTGTATATGTTAACTGATTCCATCTTCATTTCCTGATGTGTGGAAGGGATAAAGTGCCTCATATTAGATCTGGAAACCAGAAGCAAGTCCTTGGCATATCCTTTTCTCATAATGAGAACCATGATTTGATTAATCAGATGGATGAACAAAAACTTGTGCCCAGCTGAAGCACTTCACAGTCTGCCCCTCCTGATACTGAATCCGTTTATAGTATTGGACCACTGCCTTGGCATGTTCGCCCAATTTTCAAATTTGAACTGTTGCCTAGGATGACTTGTTTTTTTATCTTTTCCTTATTAGTTTGGAACTCTGGAGACCAATAATTACCTGAATAAGTTCCAAATTACTAATTTCTTAGACCATATTCATTTGACCATTTGGCAGCCTACACTGGGACCAACCTTGTGAATCGTAATAATTTCCATATCCCTTGTCAGTACCTAAGTCCAGGCTCCCTGATGGCCATGTAAGCATAGGATTAGATTGATTTATGTGTGAACTCATCTGCAAATGTTTTTAAAAATTATACATCTATCACTTAAGATTAGTTCTACAGTTAAATATCAATTATACTCACATAATTTTTGGTACATATATATGTATATATATATATATATGCATGTATATATAGTTAGATATAGGAGATATAGTTAGATATAGGAGAACTGTAGAATATTTTTCTCTGAACAATCCAGTTTAATTCATATCTACTATAGTCTCGATGTACACACTTTAAATATAAATACCAAAGAACATTTCAAAGTTTTATGTATGATATCACAATTTAAAACTTTGATGACTAAATGATGTCTCTAACTATTCCATATAAATAATCTCCTATTGATATTAATTATATTAATTAGCTTTTTATAGAAGCAAGCAATCTTAGTAGAAGCTGCAATGTCTTTCAAAGTTTTCTTGTAGTGATCACAAATGACTTTGATGTCCTAAAAAAATATTGTAATACCATGTTAATCTGTTCAATGATAATTGATCTGGACTTCAGAAAACTCCTCTTTAATTTTGTCATCATTCCCTACAAAGTTTTACTCTCCTTTAACCCCACCATATTTCCTATTCACCTCTCACATCAATCCTAGATGATATGTTATTTTTCCTTAATTATGACAAATCTAGTCAAACATCCTCAATATAAACCTTCAATTCCTAAATGTGAATATCCCTACAGTCATTATCTTATTGTTCTACTCATTGGTCTATTCTTTTTTCTGAATTAGGTTTTCTCTCTTTTAATTTTTATTTTTAGGCACTAGAGTTCATTTTTAGTTATGATTTCTAAATAGACATTTCATGTTTATAACTATCTAACATATGTTTAAGCAAATTCTAATTAAATATATCTCATTTCAAATAGGTACAGGATAGATATGATAAATGTTTAACAGCTAAATTTTGTAGTAGCAATCTGGATGGAGTTAAAGAAGCCATGCTTAATAGAATAATAAAACTTTAATTGTGTAAATACTGTCTTTGTAACCTATATCATATTGCTATGATTATGTGGAACTGCAAATGTACATACACATTTTAATCATAAATTTGGCCTAAGTCACCACAACAGCATATATTCCTTCTGTCTTGGCATCTAATCAAAGACACAGTAAAATATACTAGAATAGAACCTCACAGAGATATTTCTAGGATTGTTGTGGCATAAACATTGAGGATCTCAGTGAGTTTGAAGGCTGGTCTCCAAAGCAAGTTCCAGGATAGTGAAGGTTACACAGAGAAACCCTGTCTCATAAATAAATAAATAAATTGATAACTAAATGGGGAAAATTTGTTGTAATTATTTATGAAAGAACAAACATGTATCTTAGATCCTCTTTTACATTTATAGAGAATAGTAGCACTTCTTTCATAATAAAATGAGAATTTCATAAAGGCAGAGAAAGAGATCACATAGGAAGTTTGCTGGGATTGCTGCGTTTGTCTGATAGAATCATGGCAAGTGATGCTACTATGAAGATGATGCTTGTGCTTTGTGTGCTAATTCAAGAGAGCAAACTTGATATTGTCTTCTATCTCCAGTAATGAGTTGGATAGACATGATGTTTGAAACCTTGGGCAAAATATAAGAAAATGATTTATCCAAAGATATTTTTGTGATGTAAAAGGAAAGATAATAATTCACGAGAAATAAAATATGTAGTGAATGTGTTGACTTGCTCTTTGATTGAATATCTTAATGGATAATTTCTAAATTTAAAGGCTGGAATTTGAGTGAAGTTGAGGTATAATACATATACCTCTAAATGGTACCCAAGAGCTACAATTCTCAACTCAGGGATCTGCCTAGGAAGGATTCTTTAAAATTGAAGAAAAAAAGGGGGTAATAATATAATTACTTTTTGACTTCAAATAATAAAAGAAATAATTTTTAAAGTTAATTATGGAGGGAAGCTGTTATTCAGTAAAAAGTTGGTGTTGTGTGTATCAGAATTTAAAATTGATAGCTATCTCCACAAATAAATGAGCCACTAGCAGAATACCTTTTCTTTTTCCCTCCATCTTGTCAGTGAGATTTGTGAATGCCCTCTGTGGGAACTTCACCAGGAAAAAGGAACTAGATTTGCTTCAGTTGACAAAGATTTGAGTTGTTTTCTGTGACTGGCTATTGTGTGACCATATCCACATTCAAGGTATAATTAAGAAAACATCAATAATCAATTTAACTAGGGCCTAGTTTTAAAAGTTAGTGGGCCATTGGCCAATGAAATTGATCTGCCCTTAATTGTCTAGTTCTTGATTAGTATTAAACTTTTTAGAATCAGAAAGTTCATACCTCAATTATTCAAACTTTGAGTTGGTTAGTACTGTACTGAATAAAATTAAGGAAGAGTTTTTGTTATATGAGGAAAAGAGATATGATATTCAGTTGTTTTCAGGGTTAGCTATCAATTTTAAATTCTTATACTCACAATGATATTTTTCTGAATAACTGCTTCCATAATTAATTCTCTTCACAAAAATAACAGGTTTAAAAACACCTGTTCAAGAAATTGACACTATGAACAAAACAGGTATAGACACAAAAATATAAGTGCTTGCATATATGCCTTCCATGGTTGAGAGTACTGGATTTAGTTATTATTTTTTTGATTATTTGTGTGACTATTTTACCTGCATGTATTGTCTGTATACCATTTGAATATTTGGTGTCCATGGGGCCAGATATTCAGTCCCCTATAATTCAAACACCACAGTTTTGGGAGCTGTCATGTTTGTTTTGGGAATCAAATGTAGGTCTTCAGGGAGAGTAGACAGATATCTTAATTGCTGAGCCACCTCTCAAATCTTGAAGAGTATAAATCACATGGTCATCATCTTAAACAGGTAGATAAGCCCCAACCTTCGACATTGTTGAAGCTATTGACTCCAATGAATACATCAAAATGTTTATCAGACATTAGTTTATCTTTCTTTAGGTCAGTTAAGGTAGGAAAACTTTACATTTCATAACTTTATGTTTTATATTTACAAGTCTCTTTTGCTTTGAGAGGAGAGCAATACATTTCACTAAGATGACAGAAGTCAAATGAGTACCTATGCTCCACTCAGAGTATATTAAAAGAGATTGACTTTGTGATCTTAGCAGAATAAAACAGAGATAATTTATTACAGTGATACTAGCATACTGTATAAGTCAAGACCTAGAAGAAGCAAGTGAAATAATGAGACAAGTATGCATGCTGAATGTGAAAGAAAAGCTGTGAAAGTTCATGGTCTGTGCACTTCAGAGAAAGTCTAAGATATCTATGAAGTTTAAAATGTGTGGTGGCATGCCTTCTAGCTTAGGGCACACATGCTTCTGTATCTGTGTTATTAACGATTAAAATTGACATGGACAAAAATTGCAATAAATCTATAGGCAATACACTATTTTCAGGGATGGATAATTTTTAGTGTGTACATTGTGAGACACTGGTAAACAGTATTCTGCAACAATTCTAGGAAAGACTGCTTGTTAATAGTCTGTTCTCTAAATTTATTCTATGATCATAAGAAAACTGAGGGATACATAAAAGGATCCATTAGACAATACATACCAAAATAGATTACATAAAATTTATATATTAACATTACATATTATATGATAAATACTACATATGCATAGACTCAAACATAAACCCACAAATCTCTTTCTATCTATACAGATAAAGCTGAACCCTATCCTTCAAGGTCTCACATTCCTTTGAATAATGACTTTTCAAGACTCCATTCACATGGGAACTCTGAATTCTTTGAACCAAGGGCCTATACCTCTGTCATGGCGATGTTAACATGTAATTGGCTATACAATTCTAGGTTTCCAAAGTTAAGACTTATCATTAGCGGCATTAACCATTGTCCCATTGGTATATATTATATTTGTATAATCTTTTTCATATGAGATAAGTTCTATTAAGTGAAAATCTCATTGCAAGCCACAGGATATTTCCCTTTGAGTTATTGGCCAAGTAGGTCCCAAACACACCACAAAGCAACACAGATCCTTTGTTGTTAATCATAGACAAATGTTAAGATCTTATTACGGAGACTGCAGCCAAATTTTGGTTCAGAACATACAGAAATCAACTTTAGACCAAGCAGGAAATGTTTTGCTTTCTATCAGGCTTTCATAGGGCCAGAAGGTCCTACAGGCTGCTGAAGAGACATGGAATCAACCACATTATCGAGTACTGGTTCACACATTCTAAAACATTAATCTGTGGGCAAGATGTCTCCTTGCATGAAGAATACTGGGATTTCCTAAAACTTTCCCATTGAAATGAGGCCTGCTTTACAGGAAGAAATTTGTGTTTTGCTCTATATTCTTGGTCAAAAGACTGTGGTTGGGGAGATTACTGTTACTATAGGAACCTACATTTGCTGTTTGCTCTTAATAATTTGCCCTTAATAATTGTGTTATACCAATCCTCTTTTGCTACTGTCAGATTTGGAAAGAGGACCTTCATACAGTGGGAGATGGTAAGTACAGAGGCAAAAACTAGTGTAGGTGCTTAATATAACTCTGAGTGCTCAGATGCGTATAAGCCTCTCACAGCCACAATCAAGGAACTTTATGTAAGAAGATGAGGAAAAAATTAAGAGTCAATGAATGGAGAAGAGTGTAATGAAATGCTGACTTCCAGACATAACATAACTGCTGCTTATAGTAATTCATAGAAGTTTTGGCTACCTACAGAAGACTTGCACAAAGCCAAGATTGTCAGTATTCTAGCATGTGTAGTAAAGGTTCCCATAAACTCCACCTCTGTAGAAGAAGCTATCCGGAAATGATGACTACTTAAGGAGGAAGAATCAATTATACTTGAAATTGTAACTTGTAGGTTGCCTCTCCTCCAGAATGATGACCACAGTCCCTGTGAACATGGATAGCACTAATTGCATTCAGATGGTTATTCATACCAAGAAGAGAAAAATAAAAATAAAAAGAGGACGTGAATCTTGGAGGAATAATGTGGGATACTTGGTTGATTGAAGGAAAGTAGTGGTAGATGAGCATAATCAAGATATATTATATAAAAACATGAAACTTTAAAAATGTTATTTAAAAATCACTCTTATATGGGTGATTCCAAAATATCTAAAATAGGAGATGCATAAAATCTTTAGGTATTTGGTCACTTCACAAGCATGCAACACTCATCATATCTCAGTTAATCATTTATAAATCTCATATTGACTCAGAACATAAGGATAATGATTATACATAAACAAGTATGATATTTCAATAATTTAAAATTTAATATATACTTTATTAGGAGCTACATCAGTATTAAAAATATAGAAAGGTTTCACAACTTTGTTTTTAATCGGGTTTGGAGGTATAGTTCAATCAGTACTGTGCTTTGTGTTCAGTTGTATAGCCCATACCAAACATTTGGAGAATGTTGCTTCATAATAGTACCTCAGCATTAAGTAATTGAAATAAGTCAAACTCTTGGCCTCGCTGGCCAGCAATCATATGATTAGTGAGTTGGAGGCTGATGAGAAATGTTACAACAATTTATTTATGCTGTATAAGGAACAAACCCAGTGCTGCTCTCTACTTTTCCCAAATATATATATACACACACATTTGGACATGCAACTTGCATACACATAAACATTTACACCAAACCACAAACCATGTACATATCTTACCTTCCCATTAGCTGTATGTCTTTGTCCTTCAAATAATATCTTTCTGTCTTATTATCCGGTGTTTATTGATATATATCAGAATTGACTTTTCTTACGTTTTGTGCAATATTTTGAAATCAGGGAGAAAAATCATTCAACTATAGCAGGAACATCCCAGAGAGGAATTAGCAAAGTAAAAATTCTTTATTTATATTCACTATCTGGAAAATAAGTTAGCAGATGAGTATGTTTGATCAGAAATTAATGGACTAAATGAAAATGAAGGAATTAGTGAACACTAGGTTTGTATTATCTCTCAGTACTATGACAGAGGTTTTTGGATTGACCTTTTGGAATAGTGATATAATGCATATATTTAATTCTGTAGGTACACATCTATATAGAGGTGAATAATATATACATGTAAACACTTTTCTAACAATTAGATGTACACATCTTAATATACCCTTATTTTGTTTCTTTATATGCAATTACACTTATCTATCAATAAAACAATTCTACTATGTGTTGTAATTGTTGTAAAAAGAATAAGAAGTAGAAGGCAAGGTTTTAGTGGATATAAGTTTGTATTATATTTCAGAATTAAAATTTAGTTTAGAATATACAAAAATATATAAAAATATGAAACTAGATTAATGTACTTATACATACTTATTCACATTAATATATGCACTTGTTTAAGATGTTTATATAAGTTTATACATATCATAAATAAATAATATGATGCAATATACAATAGGCTCATAAGAAAAAGAATAAGATCAAAACTGGTTGATACATTTTTAAAATGCTTCCTTTCTACACTGCCATCCTTAGAGGAAACTTTGAGCAATTTTCATATATATTCCACATAGAGACCTTCTCTAATATTAAATATATTACACCTCATACTTTTTATTTTTCATTACTATAATACATTGATATATGCTTGTTTGTTTTATACATTCATAAAATAAAAGTTTTATCACTTGATCTTGGCTTTTTCCCAGGTATTTAATTAAGTAGCTATTTCTTAGATGAACCTAAGAATAAGAAAATTTGCTAGAAATTTTATAGTCACAAGGCATGGTAACTCATACCTCTAATCCCCTCATGAGTTAGGGAAGGTACAGGAAAGCAGTGATTTCCAAACCAGAAATAGCTGCATATAGAACAAGTCTCAAGATAAATAAATGAAGAAAGAAATAGAGAGATAGAGAGAAAAGAGATGAAGAAGGGAAAGAGAGGCAAACAAGAGTAAGAGCAAGAAGAAGAAAAAAGAAAATCAGAAAAGAAATTATACAGTCACACTTGTTACTACGAATTTGCTGGCAACTGATGATTATATTCTGAGTACAATTTTTAGTTACACAAAGTACCAGATTTAGCACTTGTAAAACAAGGGAAAAATATTCTAGAAAATTAATGTTTGCAAAAGTAAAATAGTGTATAACACAATCCCTAATATTCTCTTACTGGCTCTGGAAATACCTCTTTAGTGTGAGTAGCTTGATATGTTTCATGGCTCCTCCTATCTGTGCACTTGTTTCAGATAATTAGCTTTTACATAGAACAAGTGACATCATTATTCATTTCCATATATCAGTTGTTAAGGATGTTTAAAGACTTTACAATAACTGTATACCAAAATTATTGGTCTTCTGCCAATCCATCTCAATTCACCCTTTACTTAACATAGCTTATTTATATGTTATTTTTCTGTGCATGAGATTTCTGTATTTAAGCTGTATGGGATATCAAGCTGTGTATTCAATTAACTCCAAAAAACATCTTCTACTTGGAACAGCAAGAAGTCCCATCACAGAGTCTAATATACAAAAACTGTTGTTTATACAATAGTTACACAAAAATTCTTTTAACAATGAAATGCTCAGGAGTGACACAATCCAGTATATGTGGGTGTAAAGCAGATAGACTGTCTTTCTTCTCATAATCATCTTCATATTTTAAAAAGAAGTATTCCCTGGAAGCATAGTTATTCACATATTATTTGTTTGTCATAATCTCATTATCTGCATAGTGGGATACGAATAATAATATTCAAATAGCTTACAATCTTTTAAGAAACTAAGTTATGTATACTAGTACGTAATGTTTTGGAAAGCTGCACTTTACATGCCAAAGCTTATATATTCATTCTTATTATTAAAATATATGAAGTTTTAACCACTTTCAGTGCCTTGAGAGAAGAGCTTTTCAAATGCCTATATCAGTCTGACATCATCAGAAATGTAGTGCTTGAGTCATTAACATATGGTAATAGTTATAGTCAAATTAATTTAAGGATTCTTTTATTCCATATTAAAAAACTGCATTTATGTGGAATGAAATCAACACAGGTGACAGTGGTTACATCTATAATTTTTTATCTTTGAAATTATACAACAATTACATTTCTTCCTTCCTTATTCTCCTTTCAAATAGTCAACTCCATCTGATATAGCTCTGCCCACTGCAAGATTATTTGCTGTTGTTTTTCTGCCTGAGACAGAAAGCAGCCAATTGAACTCTTCTTTCCTGCTTAATAAAGGATCTCTCTTTGAAAGCAGGTGTTTTGGAGTGGTTTGCTCATAATCTGGGGTCTGGGAAGATGCTGGAGTCACCTTTAGGAAGTGTGTGGGGAGAAACTTTGCCTATGCAATTTTTAAAATAGTTAACAATTTTGTGTTTATTGTGGATGGTAAAAATTGAACTCTGGTCTTCTGTAAGAACACTCAATACTCTTAAATAGTATGTCATCTCTCCAGCCCCCAAAACATTTGTTAGTTTTTTTAAAATATCCTTTTTTATAATAATTATTCTTTTATTTATAATAGTTTTCATGTGGTTTGCCATTGTAAATTTCAGGATCTATTTGAGAGAAAATGATGATTACTTTTTCATTTTCATTTTCCTCTGATAGCATGCCAAGTAGATTGCTAAAACAATGATTTCTAGTCAGTAATGGTTGATGTAGGAAGTTCTTCTGCATATGCTTTGCTTTTATTGATTAATGAATAAAGAAACTGCCTTGGCCTGTTGACAACACAGAGTAGAAATAGGCACGGAAAACCATACTGAATGCTGGGAGAAAGAAGGCAGAGACAGGAGATGCCATGTAGCCCCACTGGGAATAGATGAACTGGACACAGAGAACCCACAGAGAGAGGACTGCTGAACATGTCTAAGGGTGAGATGATCCTTCGGGGTTCC
>LOEQ01004626.1:0-12642 GCA_001685075.1 Bramus lutescens | reverse complement strand
GGGTATAAGCTAGCCGTGCAGGAGCTGGGCAGGACGAAAAGCAGGGCCCGCTCCTCTTATTACTACACTTGCCAATAAGCCAAAGCCATGTGGCAATACACAGAATAATAGAAAATGGTAAAATTAAGATGTAAGTGGTGGCCAATAATAAGTAGAGCTAATGGACTAAGCAGTGATTTAATTAATACACTTTCTGTGTAGTTATTTTGGGGCTGAGCAGCCTGGAACAAATAATCAGTCTTCCTACAACAAATTGGAGCACCAATGTGGCCAGTTAAATTCACATAAAACCTGAGAGTGCTGGGAAAAGAATTCTAAACACTAAAAAAAAAACAAAGTGTAGCTGCATTTTTTTTTCCAGATGGGCTCTGCTTGCTGGTAGCATGTTGTTGCTGCTCCTTTAAGAAAGGTTTTCTTGATTCAGTGGAAAAAAAATGTGGTTTTAAAACACCAGCTTCTGGGGCCATGCTGCCCACATGAACTCTCTTTCAGGAGTCTGAGCATTTAGATGGGGTTTGAGAGCAGACTGCAACAACTTGCTTAATGGCAACATAGACACTCTGTGTACCTGAAAGTGGGGCTGGGCTGTGAGCATGGCTCATGATGAACAGACCTCTGCCACACCACGTTTGACTTGGCAGAGACAAAATTCAAAGCACCCTTAGTGTAGATAATGACACTTATCTGCTCAACATTTTAAGAAGTGCTTCTGGACAGAAAAAAAATTCAGATTCACACTAGGACAAATGCAGAATTAAAAGACCAATAAAAAAGACACAGTGTGTTTATAAAATGTATGCAGGCTTGGCACAAGAAGAAAAAGTGTATAGATAGTTATAAAAGAAAGCAAATAGTTTATCAAAAAGTAAAACAAAGTCTTTAAAGAGACAGAATACTGACAGTCATAGATTAAAGGAGAAAAGATAATAAAATAAATATTAAAAAGTAATAGAGTAAAAACAAATAAGTCATGTAAAGATGGAATATACACAGAGAGTCTGGATTATGTATATTATTGAGGGTTTTTTGAAGTTTTTGATAGCAAGGAGACATTTGATTCTGGGGAGTGTTAAACTAAACCAACGTATATACTTTAAAGGTATCTTGACTTCAAAATTTGGGTCTAAGGATATCTTGCTTTGGAAAAGAGGCTTTTCTTTTGTTTCCACAGAGAATCAGAACCTGTAGATTCATTCCAAGCTACTGTGATTTGATGGACCAAGACCATCTGATTGGTCACCTTGAATACCCCTCAAAAAATTACTTCACCCAACTGCTGACTGATATGAACCTAGCACACAGGATACATCATGAAAGACCTGATTAACAGTGCCCCCAATCAGTAGGAAGTAGTCTTAAGAACAATGGCCAAATTCTCAAATATTGTTTATAAACATATACATTTAAAATGGGGATATGCTATAGAGATTTGCATTGGTATAGATCTTAGTTTATTGATATAAATTTAAGGTCAGTCTTGTTATATGTATATTCCTGCTCTTGATTAAGGTATTGTGATTGTGTAGCTCATTTAAAAATGTAAGGTATAACCAAGAATAGTCAAGCTTCTAGTCATGTTAGTTAGGCTTTCTAGACTACAGAGAAATATTTCAAATTTCTTCAATCCTTTTAAAGACCTTCAGAATATGGCATTTATGATGTTTAAGAACCTAGGATTTCTCATGACATGAGACACATCTGCTCCTGGCAGTACCAATAACTTTAAAAGGAACATGAGCAACAAAGAGGCTCTTTATGCAGTTTACCATCAGTCTGGGCAATAAGCTACTCTTGCCTGGATTCCTTGATGTTATGCTGTATGAACTCGACATGGAGCACCCACAGAAACAATGATTGATGAACTTGCATAAAGGTGAGACCATCCGTCAGGGTTCCTGCTTCATCAAAGAGTCTGCAAGACATTCTGCAGGATACAAAAGGAAGTTACTGACAAACTACCAATAAAGTGAAACTGTCCTTGAAATTTTTTGCTTCATGAAAAAGTCTGCTAGATACTATGGGCTTATAGGCTGAATATAAATGCCCAACTGTACAGAAAAACTTTGGTTGACTGTCCAGGAAGCAAGATGTCTCTGTCAATTCTAGAGTTTGGGAAGTAGCTTACAATGCACTTCCTGATAACTTAGGTAATATTATATCCTTCAGAAGTCTTTGGTGGAGTTGAGGAATAGATAGTTATAGTTTTTATTAGTTACAATGAAAGATAAAATAGATAAAAATATTTTAACTGTAATTGCTTGATACTTGTTTTGCTATATGTAACTTTGCTATG
Source organism: Bramus lutescens (assembly GCA_001685075.1). Classification (NCBI taxonomy): domain Eukaryota; kingdom Metazoa; phylum Chordata; class Mammalia; order Rodentia; family Cricetidae; genus Bramus; species Bramus lutescens. The sequence continues at coordinate 10,349 of LOEQ01004626.1, read as the reverse complement.
TTAAAGGTAAAACCTTTCTTTTTCTTTTAACAAAAAAGGGGGGATGATGTAGGAAGTCCTTCTATCTATGTGTTGCTTTTATTGGTTAATGAATAAAGAAACTGCCTTGACTTGTTGGTAGGGTAGAGTAGAGCTAGTTGGGGAAAACTCTACTGAATGCAAGGAGAGAAAAGGTGGAGTCAGGAGATGCCATGTTGCACCTCCAGTAACAGACATGCCAGAACCTTGCCAGTAATCCACAGCCACAAGGCAATACACAGATGAACAGAAATGGGTTAAATTAACACATAAGAGCTATCCAATAAGTAGTTAAAGCTAATGGGCCAATCAGTGATTTAATTAACACAATTTCTGTGTGGTTGTTTTAGGGCTGAGCAGTCAGGAACATATAAGTGACCTCCTCACAACAAAGATTGAAGTTTGTTGTTGGGCATAATATCAATTTTTTTATTAGGTGACATTGCTGTTTTTTCAACAATAAGGCCTTACCATTAGGTTATATGGTATAACTAATAGTCTTGGCAATAGCATGTGATATTTCTAGGGAATATGTAGAACGTCTTTGACCAAAGATGCAACAACATGTAACACACTCCTGGTAGTGGCATTTTTAATTAATAACATAATATTTTAAAATTTTATTTAAATAAGAGCTAAATGGTTCTAAAGAGTTATTTTTAAAAACTATTGTTTTGTTGGACTTCCCACAGGGCAGGGTTTCATAGGAGGTAAACAAGGAGGGTGCACATTAAAGAAAAACCTGATACCATGAAATCTAATTCTCTTCTATGTTTATTGAGACATTTTATCTAGTAAGATGACTGATGACTGAAGTGGCTTATTAGGAAAAATGTAATTTTCAATTAAGGACCTGAGGGGAAAATTGTCTCTTTGTGCAAAATGAATTAAAAACTAGCAAAATAATTATTGTAAATGGCAGGATGCTGAGCAGAGGGGAAAAAGTTATTTGTAAGGAATATGAGATGATTAGATTTAAATTTGGAATAAAATTTAAAGAGATAAAAATACTTAGTACCTCCAGCCAATCAGTAGTCATCACAAAATTCTCCTATTTCCTGTAACTCCATAAATATAGGAACAAATTCACTATGACAAATAAAACTAAAGTTGGACTCATAATATTGTGATGATTCTTATACAGAAAGTCAGTGATGGCAGAGAAACTGATTATTTGAAAGGAGTAAGAGAAGAATAAGCTGCAAAGTTCCAAGGACTAGTGAGATGGCCCACTAACTAAGAGTACTTAGTGCTCTCCCAGAGGACTCGAGTTCTTTTACTCAGACCCACATAATGCTGCACTCATCTGTTTGTAAGTCCAGTTCCAGGGGGGATCTGAAGCCTTGGAAAGGCCTCTTCAGGTACCTGCAATATGTGATGCACATACATACACTAGGCTATACATATTTATATACATACACAAAGTAATAAACTTTTAAAAAGAAATGAAAAATTTATGGTGGGTATGCAAGTCAAACAACAAAAGAGATAAAATGAAGAATCAATGTCTAAAAAACTTAGGGGTCAGAGTTGTGGCAAGTGCTAGGCATTGAAAAGAAGTCAATATAGAAGTTCTTTTATAAAAAGAAGAGATTGGCAAGAAGAAAAGCAACAGATTATAATGAGGTAAAAATGTGAAAGGAAAATGATAATAGCCAAAAATTGAAAATGTCTATATCTACAAGATATAAGAAGTGAATTTCTTGATGTTTCCAAAGATTGTTCATCATTTTGTATGTTGTTTACGTCTGTCTTTATGAGAAAATAAGAGAAAATTGAAGCTATGAGAGATAGAGGTATACAAGGAGACCATTAAACAGATTCCTGATTGTGATTACCACAATCAACATAATTAGCATTTCCATAATTTTGTGCAGTTACATTTTTGTGCACACATGTGATGAGAACACAGTTTCTGTTCTCCAAAAATATCAAGAGCACAATACAGTATTATTAAGTATAATTATGATGCTGCACCTTAGATTCCCAGAACTTACTCACCCACCAGTACATTCTTCCTAAACACAACCAAAACTTGACTCTTTACTCGTTTCTTGTCTCCACAAACTCAGTTTCTTGGTGAGCTCATTAGTTTTTAGATATTATTTGCATGAGATGATAGTGTTTTATTATACTTGACTTACATATTTTAGCATAGTGTTCCTTGGGTTCATCACTATTCTTATGCATAGCAGATATTTTTATGTAAAAAGGCTGCATGTTTGTTTAGTGTGTGCACATATACACATGCATATTCCATAATTCTTAATCCAGTACCTCACTGAAAGATATCCAAGACAGTCAGTACCTTGTCTATTGTGAATAGTGGTGCAATGAACTTATAGTGAATATGTATAATGAATAGCTCTATTAATTCACGATTCACTATCAGCAAACACATTTTCTCCTTTCTCCATACCCTTGCTGAAACTTGTTATCATTTGTCCTTCTGACAACAGACATGTTAACAAGAGTGAAGTAATTTTCAACTGAGGTTTAATTTACATTTCTCCTAAGAACAGTGATGTTGAACTTTTTCACAAGTGTTAGTAATTTGTAGGTCTTCTTTAAAAATAATATATATGTATATATATTTATTTACAAATATGTATATATATATATATGACACTTTTGGCAATGCCCAAATTTCGTTACTTTTATTTTAGTCTCTGTTTGCATTGTTTGCATTTTACTTTAAGATTCCCTTATATAATTTAGAAGTTAATATTTTATTGAATTTGTATTTCAAGGCATAAACAAAGTGATTTGTATTACTAAGGAGATTCATCATACTTAGAAAATGCAATCAAACTTCTTGCTAATCAGCAAATGGATAGATAAGAAAAATATGAAATGTGGCAATATGCATATTGGAATGTCACACAACTTTTAAAATCTGGAATTAAATAATATGTATATGCATTGAACTGAAAATAATTATTCTGGGTGAGAAAACTCATGTCCAGGTATATCAATAAACACTGCATATTTTCCCACATATGTGCATCTAATTCAAATTTTGTTTACTGTGTTAAGCATGATACTCTAGTGCAAGCTAAAAGGGATCTTTGAGCGGAAAATTTAGAGAGGCACACAGTAAATTATAGGTAAAATTAAAGAAGATGTGGTAGCAATGAAAAGCCAAAGAAAGGTGGAGAAATGTGGGGACATCAAGGCATAGAGGGGAGGACTAACTGAAAAGAATGAGTAAGAAACTACATGCGACATATTATCTCACAACCCAACTGAAAATATAATTGAGTGGCCAGCAGAACACTTGTGATATAAAAGAAGATGAAGGGAAACTAGGTTACATATTAAATGAGGAAAGAGTTGGGGTAAATGCAAAAAAAGAAGAGGTGGGGGGATTAAACAAAACTAAGGATAATTATAAAATCTTTATGGAAACCAGTAATTTAGTAAATTAACTTGAAAATCTGAGGTTTCAAACAAAAATATTTCAAATAGAATTGCCCTACATAAAGAGAAAATGCTACTCCCCAAAGAAGAGAACTATTAAATTAAAATCGCAATACTTTCCTCTGAGTTTTGGGTCAGGGATCCCATGCAAGTTGCCAAAGCAACACACACTATTGTCATCACCAATTGATATTCAATAAAACTGTGTTATATGATCTTACTTATTTCTGAGAACAAAGCCTTGGGCAACATGAAGGGCAGAAGGGAATCTCAGGCAGACCGTGAGAAATCCTCTCCTGAGCTGCTTTGGGAGTGGCAGAGGTGCTGTGAAGACTCTGCCTGGAGGCAAAAAGATATCAACAGCAACAACAAAGAAATAAACAAAACCAGTGGTCTTATCCAGGTGTGTCCATTGCGTGCTACATGCTACACTTCCAGGAATGATCTTTTCGCTGGTGCAAGACTGGCATGACGGTTATGAGGCAAATGACTGCTTTTTAATCAGATGTGAGCCATGCTTTCCAAGGCTAAATTTCATTCTTGTTAAAGCAATCTTAGTTGGCAGGCCAAGGCTAGGGAAGATAAAGGCTGACTCCAGTGTTGATGTTTGCTAGATGGTAATGTTATCAAAATTCCTGTGGCTATTTATATTTACAGCTACAAATGTGTGTGTGTGTGTGTGTGTGCGCGTGCCTCTGTGTGTGTGTGTGTGTGTTTTGATAAAAAATTATTTTGCAGGGGGAACTGGTCAGTGAAGAGAGGCACATGTGATCCAAATGATGAAAATAATGCACTCTGCACTCAGAAATGAAAGAAACAGATGTCTTTATCACCTTCTCACAGCTAGACCCAAGCAATCTTACAAAAGGGAACACATAAATAATATACTAGCTATTGTAGGATGGTGAGCAAAGTGAGTGTATAATAAACTCTGGCCATGACCAGTCCAAAGTATGGGTGATGGAAAATTTTTATTGTAGATCGGAAGAATTGTATATCTCGAGGCAACTGGAAGAATCAAGTGCAGGAAGAGGAAATAGTTAAAACATAATAACTAATTTAAAAGAATTTTTATATTGTCCTCACAGTTGGATATTCAGAAAAGCCTGCATGGCAATCATCTTATTCTCAGATTTGTTATGGGAATAAATCTTGACTATAAATATGATGATAAACATAAGATCATGTATAGCATTGTTCAAACAATTGTGAATATCTCTCAGCATTAGTAACAGAAAAGTAGAAGAGTCATAGTAGAACAGAAAACAGATCCTTAAAGTCAGTGAAATCCTGTAAAACTGTGGTTTCTGGGAAAGGTAGATAAAATATGGCAGTATTAGCAGTAAGCAAGCAAATGTGTGAGATGGAAAAAAACTAGGAGGCTTTATGACAAAATCTGCCCTTTATGTGAGGTTTCAAGAACCATTAGAGGTAGGAGAAAACATAGGAGTAGCTTTCAGTAAATGAGAGAAGAATCACTGTACACTGTTTAAAGACATTGTAGGTTTTCTTCGTAGACTGCTATGCTACAATTACAATGTGACAGTAGCCAGGTTACATCGCGGGAGTAAAGAAAACCTAGACCACATGAGATAATTTTAGGAATAATTGTGCTGAAGCTCCACCTAATAGCAATCACTTTTGACTGTTTCTTGAGATAGGAAAATATTTTATTTCTTTTAAACAACTGATATAGGTACCGTGAGCTGTTCTTTTAATGCAGCCTCAATTTGGGATAGTGAGTATACATGTGATACCAAGTCAGAACAGATCTGGTAACTGCCAGTACTGATTCAGGATGGTATGATTATTTTTCTTTACGTAGAATACAATCAATTTGTGTATATACACCTATAAAAATAAAAAAAATACATCAAAGACATGCAAAAAGATAAATGATTTTCAATGAGTTCTAATGCAATCCATAAATACGACGTGGGAATAATGGATGTTATGAAAAATTGAGCATGGAGTTTGAATATTAAACACTATGAACACTGAAAAACAAGAGACTACCAATAGTCTCCAAAGATCATTTTTTCCAAATGATTTCTTTGATGCATGTATTACTCTACAAATCGTATATACACCCTTTCCAGATGATGTAATCTAGAGAACTCATCTTCTTTAAGATTTAATGATCATAGATGAAAGCTAAGGATACTGTCACTGAAAGAGGAGTGAGGGTTGTCCATGCGTCACCTGTGTAGTTATCTATTTAACAGTCAGTAAAACCCAATGATAGAATTGACTTTATTTCTGCATTTATCTATCATCTGTAAATCTTCTTGATCTATGATATGTTTCAGTTTGATGCAACTTGATTTGTTTTATTGTTATGAGGCCAGTATGCTTTCCTCTTTCTTAATAAGGGGTTTGCTGAAAAAGTGATTAGCACTTAATTTAATTATGAGTATCTTGAAACAGATTGCATCGCTAATGATTTCACTCTTGCAGATGTGCCATCTTCTCCTTTATTAGGTTAATAATTGAGGCTGAGCATAAATCTTCCTCTTTCCAATGGTCGTGCACTAAAATATTACTTTATAGCTATATTAGCATAATAATTACTCCATGATGGCTCAAGCCCCAAAAGACCATTTGATTGAGAAATATATTATTATTTATTAATATATTAATATACTATTTATATTATTATATATTAATTTTACTTAATTAAAGAAGAGAATATAAATTATTTTAGTTTAAAATAATGATAATATTTTATATAATCAAGATGTTAAAAATATTTTCTGTATTTGAAAACATTACTAAATTTCTACTTTTAAGGAAGGATAAAATTAATATTAATTACTTTATAAGGTTAAAAATAAATCATAAACAACCATTATGAAACTTTTGCACTATTTGAAACCTGTGTGTGTTTTTTTGTTGTTGTTGTTTTTTTATGGTTTGGCCAGAAAGAAGAGTTACCTCACTAGGCATAATAATTTTCCCAAATATTGCAAAAGAGGAGGAAGTGAAAGTATTTTGAAATCCTATTACTTCTACGTTGTTGTTGTTTCATTAATATCATTAAATTTTAGATTTATAATTCCTAAAATACAGGCAATAATAATTGTTTCATAGGGATAGTATTTCATCACAATTAATATTTCTATGGCATACCAAAAGTAGTCAAACCCGATACAAACATTGTTCCTTTCTTCTCAAGAACAAACATAAGTAGATATTTCTAATAAAAGATCAATTAATATTTTATTTTTCTGGGGAGAAAGTGAAAAGAAAATTTGATGCTAGGGAGCCACTTCCAGGTTTTCATGTACAAACAGATCTGAGAAATATTTTATTAAGATCAACATAATGTTCTCACATTTATCTTTATTTTGTTATGATTATCTTTAGAGTTGTAGGGGATGACATGAGGTCTCATGATGCAGAATAAGCTGCCCTCAAACTTGCGCTTTGTAAACTCTTGTGATTACTACAGCTACATATGTGCAGATACTCATTACAACATAGCTCTTAAACCTTGATGGTAATTTTAGTGAAAATATCATTGAAATCTTAGACAAAAGACATAAAGGATCACCCTAGTAGGTCAGGAACACTGCAACCCATATAACAAATGACAGCTACTCATTTATGTATGAAAAACCTAAATGAAAAATTTTTTTTAATTTTTCTGCATTGTTTTAATCAGTTTTTTTCATTGATTCTCTGTTATTGAAAACTTAGAATACTGATCAATTTCAATTGAATAATAAAATGCATAAAATATAATTTAAATTTCCCTTTGCTCTTCTTCATGCTGTTTTCTCACAGGTGAGTTACCCCCCTGCCCTTAAGAAATGTGAATGGTACAAAGTAGAGAGTTTTACTGTGACACTTTCTTCATCTTTACTTTGACAAGTGTATAAAGGACTTCGATTGTATTCATCCCTCTCTGCTACCCCCACTTATTCCCGCTATCTGTCCAGGCCTTGATCCCTTTCTTCTCCTTAGTAATATTTCTTTGATTTTAATCTTTTACATTAAACATGAAAGAAAAAAATATTTCAAGAGAACCTATTCTTTATAATAATCTTTATTTTTGTATGTCTCTGTATGTCATGCACACGTATGTCATACACGTACTAAAAGTAGCCAGGAAAGAATGTTAGACTCCTGGAAACTGAGTGATAGACAGCTGTGAAATGCTTCATATTGCTTTGAGAACTAAACCCAGGTCCTCGTGAAGAGAGTCAGTGGTCTTAACCACTTACTCATCTTCCCCTTCACAGGGATGTATTTTTGCTTTATGCTTATTCTATATGACATTCAAAATATTTCATAGTTTATTAATTAAGAAATTTAAAAATATGTGGTCATAATTCTAAACTATTTTGATTAAAAAAATCGTGTATTTTTTGATTTACATAATTTCTGTTTATTTTTACAAATATTGTTGTCTCGCTAATTGCACCTAACTTGAAAAATTAAAATACTTTAATTGCTAAGTCTAATGTGGAAGTAACAGATGCACTATTAATTTATAAATAACATAATTAAGATAAGTGAACGCTAAGAGGGGTTTATAATTTCTTATGCACAAAAGCAAAGACATGTCACATACCATAAAAACAGTAAGATCAATGAGTAATTGCAAAGAACACCAAAAAGAAAATATGCCTAAACTAATGAGGCAAGTTTTAACAGGTGGCCTTATGTTTCTCATTAACAAACCAAATGTGTATTGTCTTTTGTAGTGCAATGCTTGGTTAATTATTTTTTATTGGATGTTTTATTTATTTTACTTACCAACCACAGTTTCCCCTTCCTCTTCTCCTTCCATTCCTTCCCTTCACCTCTTTTCTAACCCCACATCCACTCCTTCTCCATCTCTATTCAGAAAATCCTCTAATGGGAGTCAACAAAGAATGGCTCATTAAGTTGAGGAAGGACCAAGCTCTTCCCCCTGCATCAAGGCTGAATGTGGCATTCTACCAAAGGTAATAGGCTCAAAAGAGTCAGCTTTTGTAGTAGGGACAGACTCTGGCCTCACTTCTATAAAAGCAAGAAAGAAATCAAGCTACAGAACTGTCAACCACATGCAGAGGGCCTAGGTTGTTCCCATGCAGACTTCCTAGTTTTCGGTGTAGTCCATGGGCTCCCACATTGGGTCAGCTGTCTCTGTAGGCATTCCTATCATAACCTTGACCCCACTATGCTCGGATAGTCCCTCCTCCTTCTCTTCAATTTCACACCTGGAGCTCAGCCCAGTGCTTAGCTGTGAATCTCTGCATTTGTTTCCATCAGTTATTGGTGAAGATTCTGTGATGACAATTGGGGCAGTCTCTAATCTGATTACAGAAGGCTAGTTCAGGCTCCTTCTCCACTGTTGCTAGGAGTCTTAGCTGGGGTCATGGTTTTGGGTCCTGCCGAGTATCCCTGGCACCATGTTTCTTCCTAACCCCATAGGGGCCCCTCTATAAAGAAGATATCTCTGTCATTGCTCTCCTTATCCACCCCTGCTCCAACTGAATCATCCTGATCCCTCATGTTTTCATCTCCTTCCCTCTAGCCTCCACTTCAGTTTACCCAGGATACCTCATCTATTTCCCCTTTCCAGGGAGGATCCACTTGTAGCCCTTAAGGTTTTCCTTGTTACCTAGATTTTCCGGGCCTGTGGATTTTCTGGAAATCCTTACTTTACATTTAATGCACACTGATGAGTGAGTACATACAGTGTTTCTTCCTGGTTCTGGTTACCTCATTCAGCACGATAGTTTTAGCTTCATCCATTTGCCTGCAAATTTATTTTATTTTCTTTTATATTTTCTTTTTGGTAATACTCCATTGTGTAAATGTACCACATTTTCTTTATTCATTCTCTGTTTCAGGGTCATCTTGGTGATTTACAGGTTCTGGCTTTTATGAATAATGCTATTATGATCACAGTTGCACAAGTGGGTCTCGGTCATGACAGTGATGGAACAAGTCTGCCAGAAGGAGTCTTACATGTTGAGGCTGAGGTAGGAGGGGAATGGTCATGGGATGTGGCCTGTAGCTTGGGGCTTAGAGTTTCAGGCAGTTTAGTAAGTAAAACAGGCAATCACCTTTCTCTGACTGGTACAAGTGGCACTAATGCCTCTAGGGGCTGCTATGTTGAGGGGAATGGTTGACTAGAGGGAAGGTGATGGTATCCCTGGGCTTGTGAGGCAGAGCGGGTCTTGTAGTTAGAGTCCAATGGGTGACAGTGGTGGTAGAGTGGCTGCTTGTTGGCTGATGAGTCTGCTTGGTAAATTAATAGTAATTATATTACACAATACATCTTCCCCATGATAATTTAAAGTTCACTATTAACCTGAGTGAATAAGAAAATCAATAAGAGGGTTGAGTGTGGAAGTTTATAATTGTAACAGCAGAAAAAATTATCTATGAAAATAGCTATGACTTCTTGTGTATACATATATATATTCACAGATAATATATAAATAAATAAATACCATTATGTTTATATTAATGTATTTTATTGATTTGATCAAAATATTATATATACTTGTTATTATTTTAATTTTTGAATGTTCCCTTTGTACATGCTACATTCATATCGTTTGCAGCATCCCATTTCTCCATCTAACTCCTTTTGTGTCCCGCAAATTCCCTCTCAAATTCATGGGCTCTTTTTGACTTATTATCATGACTTAAAAAGAGATACATAGATAGTAGAAAGATTTATAGATATTAGGAGAGATGGAATACAGGTATATAGGTAGATAATAAATGATGATATATAGACAGAAGATGAATAAATTAATAGATAAATAGGTGATAGAAAGAGAGATAGATGATAGGTGAAGGACAGATAGATAGATGATAGATAGATGGATAGATAGATAGATGATAGATAGATGGATAGATAGATAGATGGTAGATAGATAGATGATAGATAGATAGATAGATAGATA
>LOEQ01004625.1:91371-103139 GCA_001685075.1 Bramus lutescens | reverse complement strand
CAGAACTTAGGTAGGTGGAGAAGACAGAACTGAATTCTGGGAAGAAGGGCAGAGTGAGAGACGCCATGGATCTTTTGCCAGAGACAGAAGCTGGTTAGAATCTTGGCAGTAAGCCACAGTCACGTGGCGATACACAGATTAACAGAAATGGGCTAAACTAATATGTAAGAGCTAGCCAATAAGAAGTTAGAACTAATGTCCAAGCAGTGTTTAAATTAATATAGTTTCTGTGTGATTGTTTTGGGTGTAAGCTGGCTGGGAGGCCAGAACAAACAAAGGGACCCTCTTATTGGAACAGGTAAAAGGGAGTTTCTTGGCTTAGAACTAATGCAGAGGTTCAATCTTACGGAATGACTGTAATCACAGTGTAAAGACTGAACACAAATCAGCATGATGTATGTGTTGCCCCTAAGGTATGGCAGATGATGTGGAACATGGAGAATTCACTGAGCTGTGTAAGAATTCTAGATTTCACCCTAAAAACCATGGTGGGGGGCTTATGAGTATTATATAAATTTTTAATTTAAAAAGATCACTTTGGCTCATATACTGTCAATGGGAGACTAAAAGACCTGTCAGAGGACCACATAAGAGCACTTTGGGTTAATGTAAGTAAGAGAAAGAGGAAACTTTACTATGACAGTGTGGGTGGTAATGTAGAAGCACAGAGACTTGGCATTAGGAGGTGAATGCCAACTATTGACTTGCCCAAAGGAAGAGAGGAAGAAAGCAATAAACAAAACTACTATTTATTGGCTAATAGAAGTAAATGGATGTTCTTCCCATGTTCCAAAAACTGATAATATAAAGAGGCTTGGTCATGTCAGACACAAGGGATAGATGTAATTTGCAGGTCTGCTTTAGCCATTTGTGCCCACAGACACATTGGTGTATCCCATCTGGTTTCAGGAAGGTGTCCAATACATAAACTGTTTTTCTTTTTATTTTTTTACTGAATGTATTCTCACCAGTGTGCCTGAAAGAGAATATGAAGAGAAGAAACACAATTTAAGAACTAATAACCCTGTTAACCCACATAGATACCTACCAGCCTAATGAGAGTGCCAGGGTGCCATCCGACCACCTACAGTTCAATGTTTCTCCCAAGAACTGGGAGTCACACTGAGGGAAAAGGTCAAGAGCAAATTTGAGAACCTTCTTTGTCATGACAGTTCCGAAGCTCAGTGTCACTGACTCAGTTGAATGAACTGGAGAGTTGTCTTTTGATACACTTGTCCCTGTGTGATTGCTGTGTGCACATCCTCTGCCCTAGAGGTGTGTGACTGATACCTATCTGTCACCTCTCTGGCAGAGAAGAGACTAATCCCATTTCAGGGACTGAAGATTCCCATCTGCTAAGTGTTAAACTATGCCCTTTTCAATAATTCACTCAAATAATAAGGGATGTGAAGACAACCTTGAGTGTGGAGTTGCTGTGAAATTATAATATGCATTAGACTGAGGTTTAAACCACAGTATAGAAAATTACTTGTCTGTGCAACTTGAGGAAGAGCATGAAAATGGCAAGGATGAGACACTCTGCTTACCAAGTTGATTTTAAAAAAGTAATACTGAGATATTAGCATGATTACACATGGAAAATTGTTGTTTAATATCAAATACATACTTTAATTTTATATTTTATTATAATTCAATTCTTCCAGCTGCCCAACTTATTCCTGTTAAATTAATTCTAAAATATAAGTTTTAGTGTAAGAAGAACTAATGGCTGGTGAAGAATATTGAAATCACAGAAAGATGAAAGTTAAAGAAAAATGATCAGAGCTGAAGGGATCGCTCAGGTGTTTAAGAGTTACATAAAACAGCTGAGCAGGGAAGCTGGCTTTTCAATCCCTGATCTGGAAATGTAAAGACAACAGGCTTCCTAGCCTGCCAGCCTAGGCTACTTGGCAAGTTCCAGGCCAGTGAGAAACCAACCCTGTCTCAAAAAAAGTGGATAGAGATGGGGAGGATGGATGTCTCCTGAAGAATGATTCCTAGACTTGAATTTGTTTTCTGTCCTTCACACTCATCACTCACTCACACACATGTGCACCTGCACATAGAACACATATGTATGAATACATATAAATATTTCAAATCATCCTTAATCTCAATTTAGACCTTTTTGCCTTATTAATATTTTCTGCACTGTTTACATCATGCACTGTGCATGAATATATGCTTTGGCATTTTTACTAAAATTTTCAACCCTTTTATCACTGATTATGTTGGCCAAACAGATTTATCACATTCAAAAGCATCAAGATTACAAGCTACCCACCTGCATTGCTGTTGCCTGGAATAACTGTGAGCTGTCCCCATGCTTTGCTCTTTTGTTTACTACAGGTTTTTACTACAGGCCCACTTTCTCAATGCTGCCTCTGCCTGAGTTTTTATCTCTATAATTTAAATAAAGCATTATTTACTGTAGACATTTATTTTCTTTATATATTTTGCCTCTAGATTAGGATTAGATGATTCAATTTAATCCCTGATTTGTACATAGACTAGTGTTTAGCACATAATAAAAATATGCCAAATGTTCTAAAGAAATGAATCTGTAATCAGTAGTCATCATGGCTATATATTAGATGTTAGCCTCTCCTCTATTTTTTATTATTATATTAATTCATATTTTAATATAACATTTGTTGAAATTATGTATTCTGAACTCTGAGCAGAAAGTAGTGTTTTTCCCCCAGTAGAAATATCAATAGGAAAAGTCCATTAAATAATCCATAACCTTTGGATTTTCTGTCTCTGCTGCCAACTCATAGAGGCACTCCCTGGATGCATACTGACTATACCTGCCAAGGAAGCATGTAAGTGATCTTCAATTCCTTCCTGTCTAATTCCGATTGCTCAGCTTTATAGCAGACCACCTGATGTGGCCCTTTCTCTCCGTCCCCATTCCAAGGGGTCAAGAAGACATCCTATACCACCATCCCTTTGTCTCAGCATCCAAACCCAGAAGCACTCCCTGGAAGCACACTAGCCACAATGGTCAGGAAATCAGATAGGATATTGGGCGATCTACACTTTCCCTCCTGCCCTCCAATGCCAACCCCCCAGTCTTATCCCTAGCTTTGTAGCAGACTACCTGCTGTGGCCCCTCCCCCTTCCCAGGGGCCTACATTAATTCTGGTGGTCTACCAAGACTGATTACTTTCTGTGTACCCTCTTACCTTACGCCCTTCTTGACCATCTTCATTTCTAGTGTCAGCCCCAAACACTTCAAAATACTGTCTTCCCAGGACCCCCAGTAGATATACTGGGCAGGATCTCAGAAGATTCCATACCGGGCAACCCATATCATCACATTCTTCTAAGAATAGGTAAGGGCAATAGAAACCAAAGAATAGGATAGTGTAACAGCCCAACAAAGACAAGACTATCATCAGTGCCTAAAATCACAATCATCCCCAACCCATATGCCAAGATACATAAATCATAAAAACAGAATCAATGACAACCAGGAAAATTTGCCTCCACTAGGGCACAATAATCCTACTATAGTAGGCCCTGAGAAATATGATATAACTGAAGTACAAGCAAGGACCTTATAATGGGTATTATTAGTATAGTCAAGGACCTAAAGAGGATATGAATAAATACATTAATGAAATTTAGAAAAATACGAATAGTAGAATAAAATGGGAAAAAGTACTTTAAAATGTGAATGTAGAAATAAAATTGTTAAAGAACCCAAAAAAATGAGGTATAACTGGAAATAAAAAAAATAGGAACTTGATAGGAACTTTGGAGAAAATCCTCACCAACAGAATACAAGAAATGAAAGAGGGAACCTAAGGCATTGGAAAAAAGATAGAAGCAGATACATCAATCAAAGAAAATTATAAATCTAAAAAAACATTCAGACACTAAAGGTCCAGGAAATCTAGAAAAGGATGAAAAGACCAAATCTACAAATAATAGGAGTAGAGGAAGTTGAAGAAACCTGGGTTAAGAATATTAAAAATACTTTAACAAAGTCATAGAAAAAAAAATCTCTTAATCTAAAGAGGAAGGTACCTATCAAGGGGTACAAGAAGCATACAGAATTCCAAATAAATTGAATCAGAAAATAAAATCCCAGGTAATATAATAATTAAAACACTAATTGTACAAAAAAGAATTAAAAAGATGAAAGCAAAATAAGTTAGAAAGACTGGTCTATTAGAAAAACACTATTTAATAACAGCTATTCAACAAATACTCTAAAGCCAGAAATACCTGGACATATTCTTTACAACATATGAGAGACCACAGATAACTATACCCAGAAAAACTTTGGATCACAATGATAGATGTAGAAAGAACAGGGTTTAATGATGAAATAAAATTTAGACAGTGTATCTTTATAAATTAAGCTTGAGAGAAAGCACTAGAAGGAAAACGTCAAACTGAAAATGTTAACCATACCCAAGAAATAAAACAAGAAATAAATTATTTCAGACAAAAAAAATCAAAAGAAGGTTAAAAACTCCACACCACCACAGCTAAAACCTAGAATTAACAAATACTGCTCATTGATAACTCTCAAAATCAATGGTCTCAATTTCCCAAAAGAAGAGAAAGACTAATGGAAGGGATGTGAAAATATAATCCATTCTTCTTTTACATCCAAGAAACACATGCTAATATTAAGGATAGACATCATGGCATGGTACAAGAATGTACAAAGATATTCTAAGCAAATGGACCCATGAAGAAGCTGGTATAGTATAGCCACTTTACTATCTGACAAAATAGACTTCAAACCAAAACTAATCAGAGGAGATAAGAAAAAAAAATTACTAAATACCCAAGAAAGGGACAATCCTCAAAGAAGATATTGCAATTCTAAATATCTATGCTCCAAATCCAAGGGCACCCAAGTTCATAAGAGAAATACTACTACAGCTTAAAAAAATCATCATTTCATTTATGCCCCAGCAATGCTTAAGTATGCATAGGCAGCCCATTTATGTTGGTTCTCGAGGTGTTCCTATTCTGGGCAGTCCTAGATGCTTGTGTTATTGTCATACTCAAGCCTCCACAGTCTTCCTTTTTTCTGTCTATCCAGTGGTTTTGGGACCTTCCTCTTCGTCTTATCCCATGCACTCTTCCAAGCAGTGCTATATTCAGGCATCTGCCATCATCCATTCTCATAACATGGCCAAAGTATCTCAAGCACTGATGCTGTAGCCTGTAGTTTACTTCCTTGTGTAGATGGAGATGTTTCTTAATGTTATTGTTGCACAGTATATCTCTTTGTGTGGTACTCCTGCAATCTTCTTGAGACATGCCATCTCAAACATATTCAGCCGCTGTTCTGAGGAGAGTTTCATTGTCCAGGTTTCAGAGTTATAAAGGAGGAAGTTCAAGACCAGTGTCTCATATACTTGTAATTTTGTTATTGTTATGTCTTATGCTTACCAAACCTTTTCTAGTGGCTGGAATGCAGCCCTCATTATCCCTATCCACCTCTTGATATCTGAAATAGCTCCCTCCTTTGAACTAAGGTTTCCTCGCAGATAAACAAAGTTGACTGTTTGCTTGAGGTTCTGATTCTTTACTTTATTACAATGTTAAAATCCTTGGGTGCCCTTCCCATGTGTTTTCTTCTTAATCTTTACTTTCATACTAAGGTTTTCACTGACGTCCACAACTCTATTTATCATGGCCTGCAGCTCATTTGAACTTTCAGCAACTAGAGCTGTATCATCAGTGAAACACAAGTTATTGATCCACACACCATCTATCTTCACGCCTATCTCCTCATCTTCCAGGGCTGTTGCTATACAATAGGCTCAGGGTCCTAGGCACTTCTCAGACTCTTCAGAGAGATATGGAAACCCGAAGTAATTTTCATGGAATGGAAGCACTCAGTCATAATTCACATACACAAGAAGAAGAAGCTGGACTGCTCAGATTACAGGGACATTAGCTTGTTGCGCCATAGCAGCAAGATCTTCTCCATTATCCTGCAAAGGATCAAGGGCAGAACAGAAGAAATTGTGGCAGAGGCCTGGTGTGGATTCAGAGGTAACAGGAGCGAAATTGATCAGACCTTCACTTTGAGGCAACAGGCAGAAAAATACAAAGAATTTGGAAAAGACTTATATGTCTGTTACAACAACTTCAGGAAGGCATTTGATAGCATTTGGAGGAAAGGACTTTGGGAAACTATGAGGTTCTACCCATTGTCTCAGGTACCCAGAGAAAATCATAATACCAGAAAATGCCTATAAAGACACCTATGCATCAATCAAAGTCTGTGGAGAACTGTGCTCAGTTAAAGTAGGAGTAAAGTAGGACTGTTGTAGGCATGTGTCCTCTTACCACTACTCTTTAATATATTCCTGGAATTAATAATAGCAATAGCCCCTTATTTCACTCACTTACTGATAATTCCTGTTATATGGGAATGAAGTTATTACTATTGTGGTGGACAACAATCTGATGATAAATGTGCAATACTTGTTGTTCATTTTATTAAAGCCTTTCATTAGTCCATCAGTGTCGTCTAACTCATTGTCTAAGTCTGGACCCTTGGCACTGGGGTGCCATTTACCTACATTGCCCTCTTCAGATGGGAGTATTGCTGATGCAGCCTTTGGGCTGGTTATCTGTCACATTGCTAGCAGCAGAGATCCACAATGCAGAATGACCTAGTACTGTGATCATTCCTCCCCACTGTTATCCACATAGACATTGAGTCCAATTTGATTTCTGGTCTTAATTTCTATAAAGCATCACAAATCTTCATCTGTAACTATAAATTTTTCAAGTTTTGTTCTTTGTTGAAGTAACCTTCTTTCTGTCTGATTATCCTCATGACCTATACAATTCTTGTTATTTTCAAAGTAGGGTATTATCCCCATTCTGGATGATATACTTCTGATTTCTAATATAATATAGAAACTGTGGATAGCAAGAAATAATTAATTGGATCCCTAAAATTAAGATGGCCAAGTGTCTAAGACTCAGAAATCTCATCCTCTATTAGTGGAAGAGACATGGCATAACTACTAAAAAATTTGGAAAATTGTGCAATATATAAATTTATCATAATTAATTTTCCACAAGACATAAAAAACCTTCAAACTAAGATATTCATTTAAGCAAATGCAAACATAAACAACCCCCACAAAGTAATGCAGGTGTTTGCCAGGCCACTCAAGTACTCTGGGGCCCAGGCCATGCAGCTTTCATAGCAGGCATCACCCAGGAAGAGCCCATCCAAAGGAAATTTCTTGCATTTCAACCATTGTAGATAGGATCACCTGTCAGCACAATCCACCATTTATAAAAGGACATCTCTAGACAAAAGTCAGCCAATCAGGGTTTGTAAACCTTGGAAATCCCTCACCCCTACGTTTACTACTATAAAAACCCAACCCCAACTGAATTCAGGGCTCTCTGGCCCTTCCAATACTTTAGACAAATGGAGAGTCCAAGTTTGCAAGGTTGTGTAAGAATAAAGGCACTCTGCTTTTTCATTCAGGACATGGTCTCCTAATTGGTTTTGAGGGGACTCCATGATCTGGACATAACTTCTGCGTGGTCTGCAGGATCCCCCAAGCCCACAAGGACCACCGGTCTGTAGAGCCTTCAGCCAGCTGATAAGTTTTCTGTGTGTATGTTTCTTTTTATGTTTGGATATCCTTCTGTAAGTGGGCCCAGAGTCTGTGAGAGATTGTAGATGATCTATGCAGATGCACAGAAAGATTATAGACGGGGTGCCTGGGGATATGTCCCCAGGGCCCACCTGTATTTGGATCCCAGGACCCTTTGTATTAGAGTGGATCTCTCTGGTTTTTGTAGCTAGACATCTGGATGATCCCAGAGTCTCAGTTTCAATTCTGTAGGTTGGTAGGTCACAATGCAAAATAACTTGAGGCTGTCATCATTGGTTTAGCCTTGCCTCCACGCTCCAGGAAGACTCTGTATTGTTCTGTGTGCTGTACTGTTTTTGTCTTTTGTGCATCCTTGTTCTGACTTACAGGACAAGACGGGTGTGATAAGACAGACTGAAAACACAACTTGTTTGTCTTTGATATTGGATCACTTCCAGGACTTTAGAGATAGGGCCAAATGCATAGAGGTGTAGTTTCTTAAAAGAGATGAAACAAGCAACCTTTACCCACCTTAAACATTTCACCAGAAGGAGGAAGCCTTGGCCTGCAGCGTAGAGCAATGCCGCAGGCCCGTTCACCATACAAGCACAGGCTGTGGGGCGACATGTTTGTATGCATGTGTTTGACAAGTTGCCAAACTGTATGAGGCAAAGTGTGAGGAAGGCAAAAGGAATAAACCATTTCACTCTTTTAGTCGGAGACTTTCACACTTCTTTTTCAGTAATTGATAGATTGAGCTGGTGGAAAATCAATAGGATTTAGATGATTTGCAGAGCAAGTCAAACCTCTTGGCTTACTTAACAGTGCAGAATAGTCCATCTGACAACGGGAAAGTACTTTGTTCTTAAACACATGTGGACATTCACCAAAACAGACCACATTCTGGGCTGTGAGTCACAATTTAGCCAAACAAGATAAATGAAATTCATATAAAGTGCATCCCAGACCACAATGGCATTGTGAATCGATGAATTCATACAATATAATGATATTCACTTACAAAACATGCTGTTTCTACGTGCAAATATTGCTAAATATGGCATGATATTGAAAAATAATTTCTATTAATTTGAAGACTAGGTCACATTAATTCATAGTGATAGAACACTGCATCTGCAAGGATGATGAGCTGTCTGACAAACAATCAGGAGACGATTTTTTTTAATTTTTAAATTTTATTGAGCTTACATTTTTCTCTGCTCCCCGCCATTCCTCTCCCCTCCACCCTTCAGCCCTCCCTCAAGATTCCCATGCTCCCAATTTACTCAGGAGATCTTGTCTTTTTCTACTTCCCATGTAGATTAGATCTATGTAAGTAGGAGAGGAATTTTTTTAAGGTGGGTGAAACATTCATAACTCAATTTGGGTGTTAATCATTTAGTTTATATATTGAACAAAATTCATTTTAATTTTGTGGGATAGGGAGGGGGCCGAGTGGATAAAGCACTAGCCATGCAAGCATGAGTGCCCTAGTTCAATTCCCGGCACCCACATAAATGCAGAGTATGAATGACTGCAGAGACAGGATCCCTCCAGAGCAAGATGACCAGTTAGACTTCAACAAAGAGCACATTGGAAAGTTTTTTATGGCCCAAAAAGCCTCTCTGCCAATGCAATAATCCAAATTAGATCAAATCAAACCGAATTAGAAAAAGACGGGGTTTAATGGATGCCAGTGCTCCCAGGTGGCCCTTAGGGAAAACATGTAGAAGGGAAAGGAGAACTGGGAAGACCACGTGTTCGTTCTCTGGGGGGAGTTTAAATAGCCTGTAGTATTGCTCTTGACCCTGTCTGGGGAGGGGTCACCATTTGTCTCAGAGGTGGAGTCTGGACTTCTTCAAGTCTCAGGGGAGGGGCCTTGGAAAGGAACTTTCAATCAAATGTTCCAGACTCCTTGGATATATGGATGCCAGGGGACTGGGGTGATGCCTGGACCAAAGATTCCAGACTCTTTGGATATAGGGGTGCCAGAGGCATGGGATGATGCTTCCAATCAAACATCCCAGACTCCTGAGATATAAGGGTGTTGGGGGCTGGGGTGACGCCTGGACACAAACTCCCATAAATACAGCTGGGCTAAGCAGCCAATTTTACTTTAAATACATGTTCAAATTTCAAACAGTACATAGGCAAAATAAAATCCCTTTAAGATTCCTAATGCACAAGAATCTAAGGCAGAAGCATAAGAGCCAGAGATTAGCACCACAGAACAATGTGTTCCAGGCCTGGGTGATATGATGACTCACTGTCTCCGGAAAAAACCCTTAGAGCCATGTCAATGAGGGAAAACAATCATTGTGAAGAATTCAGACACAAAGTTACCCTGTTAGAGGACACAGATGGCTTTTCTAGTAACCGGAAGAGCAGAGTAATGATAGAATTCAGTAATCTCCAGGGAAGAGGCTTTCAGCTCAGGAAGGAAATTAGCTTTGTTCATTACTGTGGTTTTTGTTAGATTTTATTTTGACTCATTTACTCCCATGCTTCCCACTCTATTTTTTTCTCTCCCTCTTTTAGAAAGTTCCTGAATTCAGTTTAAAAAATGCTGTCTTGAGTTGTAAGAGTCAATTACAACTGTCATGATTGCTCCTCTGTAATCAAGCAGGCTTGCATAGTTACCAGCAAACTACTAGTTGAATAGTCCAATCATAATCTTTCTAACGTTCTGAACATGCCTTTACAATTAGCATTCTGATGGCATGGTTTAGATATCAAGAGACAGAGAGAACACCTCCCAGCTCACCAACAGTTATGCTACCAAAGTTCGACATCTCCCAGTGTATAGAAAAGCAGTTTTCTCAATTGCTTTTGCTGTTTAACTGGCATCAGTCACGGCTCAGATAGTGTTTCATCCCTTTAAGAAGCAAAGTTTTTGCAAGTATTTTATGTAAAGTCCATGACCTGCATTACATCACAGAACTTTCTGATTAATATTTATCTCACTGGTTGCCATTGCAATATTGATATCTTCAATTTAGCAAAATAAGCACATCCATTAACAACAATGTGCACATTGACCTCTGAGAGACCTCAGCACATCAAATGAAGACCACTGTAGCTGGCCCGACACACCAATCATATTCCTTGTTGTATTATTTATATGACACATAGCATTAAATATGCTACAAAAAAAGGCAGGATAAATTTTCATTCTTCATCATTTCTTGTGTTCTTATATGCTTGGCACATAAAGCACAATGATTTTTCTAAATTAAAACTAACATGTATTAAGTATTCAATAGTTGCTTAATGGCTAGCTCTATCAGTAAAGCAGACTTATGCTCTTGTTCAATACTCTACATTATTTACAAGGTTCCCCACAGCTTTCTACAAATCTGAATTCTATAGACTTATATAGTACTGTCAAGAAACACTCATGTGATTAGATATGAGCACATGAACACAAGGAGCAATGGAGATGAAGTTAAAGTTGCTTCATCTACTATGACCATATCTGTGTAATGTTGTTAGCATGACTATGTGATAACCAATAATATTCCATATGATTTTGTTAAACTTTTCCTGTATCTCATAATCTTCTTAAAAAAGCTTCAACATTAGAAGCTAAAATTAATTTTTATTTATATCTATCTTTTAGAATGCATCATAAATTATTTAAAGAAACTAAAATATCCCTCTTGGGTTGTTATGGTAATCTCACTATACTAAAACAATACTTTATACTACCTCTGACTAAATAACACTCCCACACCTTGTATTAAGTCTGAGAAAGGCAATTCAATGTGAGGTATAGGTTCACAAGAGCCAGTCAAAAAATTAGGGACAGCCCCTGCTCCCTTTGTTAGGAGTCCTAAAAGTAGACCAAGTTACACAACTGTCACATACATGTAAAGGGCCCAGCTGATCCCATGCAGACTCCCTGGTTGTTGGTTTAAACTCTACCAGTTCCTATGAGCTAGTTTAGTTGTTTCTGTTGGTTTTCCTGTCATGTCCTTAAACCCTCTGGGTCCTAGAATCCTTCCTCCCTCTCTTTAGTAAGATTCCTGGAGCTCTGCCTAATGTTTGGCTGTAGGTCTTTGAATTTGTTTACATTGAGAGACCCTGCTAGCTCGCCCATCATAGCTATGCATTTTTTTTTTGCTTTGCTTACTCCTGTTGGGGATTTTCCATTACAGTTACAAA
>LOEQ01004625.1:68835-84582 GCA_001685075.1 Bramus lutescens | reverse complement strand
TACAGATGGTTGTGAGCGACCATGTGGTTGCTGGGAATTGAACTCAGGACCTTTTGAAGAGCAGGCAAAGCTGTTAACCACTGAGCCATCTCTCCAGCCCCCTTCAGTTTCTTCTTAGTGGATTTTCTTTATAAATTCTTTCTTGTCTTATGATGGATGCTGCGCATCTGGTGGCTTGCGTGTAGTTTTAGAAGTCCCTTAGCCATAAGCAAATCAGAAATAATTTTCTGTATTTTTATATGAATGTTTCTACTCTGCTAAAAGTTGTAATTCATATTCATATGTCATGCAAGACCGGTGTTTCTTCTTTCCTTGGAGCCTTGTATTTCCTATGTACAGTCCTGTCAGAGACATGGGCTAGCAATAAATCAACATCACCCTGTGAAGAGAGATTGTTTTCTATTGAATGCTTTTGTCAAGGTGGGGGCCCTCTGCGTCTGACTTTATTGAAGGGAGCTGGATGCTAACCTCTACATCATGTCAGACTCATGATCTGTTCCTGAAGAGTCATACTACCCCGGATAAGGGAATCCACTGACTCATTATGACAGTTCATGCTTCATTTCTTCTTAAATTCTGTCATCTATATATTTCTCTTCCTTTTGTGAAAAATTAACCATACATTAATTTTCATGATTTCTACTAATTCTTAACTAGAATGTAGTATGTGGGGGGGTTGCATGCATTTTGAATTCTTAATGTATATATACAGTGTCACATGTATGTGGGAGCTTGAGATTAATGTCTTCTCTTGATCTTTCCCTCATTATTATTTTTTGAGGTGAGAATTTCTCCCTGAACCCAAAGCTCACTGTTTGGCTAGACTAGCTAGTCAACAAACTCATTCAGTGCCTTTGCTCCAGCCCCAACCTGTGGTTAAAGGAATGTTCTGCTACCAGACCTGGCTTTTACATGGGATCTGAGATCCGAACTTGGGGACATGTACAGGCATTTTACCAAGTGAATTCTCTCCTAGCCCCTAGGGTTTATTTAAAGTTATCATTCCCTGAAATTCTGAAGAGCTAGAGTTTATACATTTTACTTGCTTAACTTTTGTTTTGAATCTAAATTCTTTCCCTGGTATCTCTTTCACTGCATCGGATGTGTAGCTCAGTTTCACTCGCCTTGAGCTTGAGCCTAGGTTAGCTCATTAGGGGTGAGGAGCTTAGGGAGGATCACTCTAAGCAGGCAGAGGCTCCTAGCTTCCTGCCACTTACATTTCTTTGATTCTGGATCACTCTGTAGGAGGCAGACAATGTGAGCTAAAATCACAGCACACTTTACGTACTGTTAATTAAAGTCTTCTTACACATCCTTTATAATAGACAATGAAATTATTTAGCATTATAACTTTATTTCTTCTTATGGTTAGTCAATAAAATTTTAATTCTTAGCCTTAAAATTATAAGGCTTTCTAACTCTTGGTTTAAAAGAATTATGAGAAAAATTAAAGCTATAGGAGCTGAAAGGAAGTGGATGCCACTTCTTTATGCACACAAAGTAAAAGTTAAATACTAGTCCTTATAAAAACTACAGTCTTCTGATGCCATCACTATGTCTTGCTAAAACTACAATTATGAGATGCTTAGAGTCACAATTTATTTCCTTAACTAATAGTCTGGAATAATATTTAAGTGGATACCCTTATTTTCACAAAGCCATAAATAATGAGAATTTTCTTTGATAGCTAAGATTACTTTGCTGACCTCATCCTGATATGGGATGTCCTTCTGTATATGTGTTGTGTTTACCGGCTGATGAATACAGCTGTTTCAGCCAATGTCTTAGCAGGGTAAAGCCAGGCAGGAAATCCAAACAGAGATATAGAAAAAGAGTAGGAGGAGTAAAAGAGATGCCATGTAGCTGTGCTGAAGGAGATAGATGCCCTGAAACCTTTACTGCTAGGCCACAGCCTAGTGGTGATACACAGATTAACAGAAATGGGTTAATTTAAGCCATAAGAAGCTTGAGCTAATAGGACAGTGTTGTAACTAATACAATTTCTGTGAGATTATTCATGTCTCAGTGTACAGGAAATGAACTGTCTCTGCCTTCATATGTACATAAGAGGAATAAACAAAATATCACATTATATTTTTTATATAGCTATCCTTGGCTAAATGAAAATTCTCAGCAAGTGTCACTTCAGAAAAACAGTGGTTCCTCCACAGGAAACTTGAATGATAAAATGCGGAATGGACAGGACATACAGGGGCTGCTTGGTCTACACATAGGCAAGGTCTATGCTTTATCTTTCCTGTGTGTGCTGATCTCCCACCCTGGTTTCTAGATCCTTCCTTTTCATCGGTTTATGTTTTATAGCTTTTTTGTAATAACCCCATTTTATCCTTTCTTTCAAATAATTTTAATGTTTTTGGAAAAATTCTTATTTTTAAATGTCTTCCCCCCAAAGACAGATCATCCAAAGCTGCAGTATAAGACTGCTAAGAAAAGTAAATTAAAACAAAACAAAACAAAAAAAGAAAAACACACATACTGGCTGCCTTAGCATTTCTATTGCTACTCTATGACTATGGCAACTCTTATAAAGAAAAACATTTAATTGAAGCTGGTCAATTTCAGAGGTTTAGTCCATTATTATTTCTTTCAGGCTTTTTCTTAGGGACCACCAAACAGCTTCTAAATCATGACACAGAGACTTATTATTAGTTTTGAATGCATGGCCTAGGCATGTTTCAAGCTAGTTCTTTAAATTAAACTGTTTCTCTTTATTTACCTTTTGCCTTGAGCTTATTGCCTTTCTTACATCTGTTTATCTTACTTTCACTGCTTTTCCATCTCTGGATGATTGGTGCCCGCCAGCTTCTTGCCCTGGATATCTCTCTCATTCTTCCCTCCTTCTTATCTTGTTCTCTTCTAAATTTCTCCTCCCATTTACTCTTTCTGCAACCAGCCCCACCTAGCCTTTCTCCTGTCTAGTTACTGGCTAGACAGTCAGACAGACTGGTCAGCTTTTTAATAGACCAATCAGGTACCGTAGGCAAGGTGAAACAAAAGCAACGCATCTTTGCATAATTAAGCACACATCCTTACATCATTAAACAAATTCAGCATAAACAAATGTAACACACCATTACATAATTAAAGCATCACAGTGTGCAGGAAGACATGGTGCTGGAGAAGGAGCTAAGAGTTCCACATTCAGTTTGGCAGCAGAAAGAGAACTGGCTTGAGCTTCTGAGACCTCAAAGCCCAACCCCTAATGACACACCTCCTCCAACAAGGCCACACCTCCAAATAGTGCCACTCCCTATGGCATTCAAACATGTGAATCTATGGGAGTCTGATCAAACAATCACATTCCACTCCCTGATCCCCAAGGCATGTCATAATGGAAAAACTTCATTCAGTTCAACTTCAAAAGTTCGCATAGTCTATCACAGTCTCAAACTTGTTTCAAAGTCCCAGATCTCTTCTGAGACTCATGCAATCTTTTAACTGTAATCACCTGTAAAATCTAAATAAAAAAGCAGGTCGCATATTTCCAACAGGATATATATTATCATTCCAAAAGAGAGGAAGGGGAGCATAGTAAGGAAATACTGGACTAAAGTGAGACCAAAAACCAGGTGGGAAAACTCTGAACTGTATGTCAAACTCTTTCTGATGTCAAAACTCTCTTCAGATCTATAACTCTTTTCAACATTGTTGACTGCAACACACTTCTTTCACTTGGGGTGGTTCCACTCCTTGTTAGCAGTTTTTCTTGATAGGTACACCACGACTCTGATACACAATCTTCACGTTCACAGCTGTTATGAAGGCCTCTCTTAGGCCTCCATGCAGAAGCACCCCAGAAACATTCTCGGCCACAGCTGTTTTCTTTAGCCATGGATGTAGATTCCATGACCCTTTTTGTTGTACCCTAGACTAAAGCCAGAAACACATGGCTGAAACTGCTCTGTTCTGCTGCTTGCTGGGGCTGGAACATGGCTCACTTGTTCAATTGCATCTTCACAAGCTTACTGTTTTTAATGGCTTCCTTTACTGCAAAAGCTTAACTGTCTTAGAACTTGCTCTGTCGACTAGACTGGTCTTGTACTCAGACATTCATTTGCCTCTGTCTCCTGAATGCTGGTATTATATTGTGGACCACCATGCCTAAGCTATTCTTTAATTTCTTTTCAGAATTTGGAAGCTTAGCCAAATAGGACCTTATCCTGAGACCACCATTCCATTTAATTATTCTAATATCATATCAGACTTTTAAAAATATCTGTTCATCTCCTAGATTACATGACTAAAATCTCCATTCCACTTTCTTGTACCCCTTTTATCCTTGAACTGTACATTTATATTTCTCCTTGCTCAGCTTGCTTCCTTTTATAGATTTTCATAAGAGAGAACACTAATAACCACATGGCAGAGTTAATAATATGCTGTTTTGAGATTTCCTCTACCAACAGATTAAATTCAAAACTCTTCACTTTAGCCTCAAGCAGATTTTTTGAACAAGAGCAAAAATCAGTCACATTCTTCATTAAAATATCACAAGAATTATCTCTAGGCTACATATTAATATTCTTGTCTTCTGAAACCTTTTGAGCCAGGCCCCCACAGTTCAAAGCACCCTTGGCACCATTGTCTTCCATGCTCCTACTAGTGTGGCCCATTAATCCCACTTAAAGTGTTTAACTGATATTTTAAATCCAAAGTTCACATTCCTCCAAATGAAAGCAAGGCCAGGTCTATCATAGCAATACCCCAGTTTTTGGTCCCAACTTCTGTCTTAGTTAGTACTTCTATTGCTGTGAACAGACACCATGACCATGGCAACTCTTTAAAGGGAAACATTTAATTGGGGCTGGATTATCAAAGATTTATTCAATTATTTTCATAACAAAAAGCATTGTAACATGCAGGTAGACATGGTGCTGGAAAAGGAACTGAGAGTTCTACATCTGGTTTCTCAGGCTGAAGGAAGGAAACCAGCTTGAGCTTCTGAGATTCTAAAGCCCATCCCCTAGAGATACACCTTCTTCCAACAAGGCCGCAGCTACTCTAAAAAGGCCACATCTCCTAATAGTACCACTTCTTGTGGGACAAGCATTCAAACACGTGAGGCTATGGGTGCCATCATATTCAAATCACCACGTTGGCTTTTATCACTTAAATTAGTTTGTATTGGTACACTAAAAACATTTTTATGGGATGATGCCCAAACAAATGTTACAACAACAACAACAAACCCACAGAAATAAACAAGGGCTCAGATATACTTTCAGTGAATCAAGGAGTTCGGTTTGGGATTTGTTTGTTTCTCATTTGTTTTGGCCATTTAATTCACCAAAATATCAAGTATGTGTAACTGGGAGGAGATTCTGTGTTCTGTGTTTTCTAGTTGTGGTTTTGCTGAGGTACAGTTTTTGTCACCTTCTCTAGTTTAATGACTAAAAATTTCCCTTGAAGTTGAATATGTGCTTGTAGGATTTTTGACAATCCTTGGATTTACACAATGTAACCCACTGTGATGGGCTAGAGGGTTATACTTGGGCTTTTGCTCCATTAATAATTCTGAATGGTTAATAGGTAGGTGAGACATTTTCATTTGTTTGACTTCATCTTTAGGGTGATCACTGATTTCATTTTTCCATAAAGTCATCAATCACTACTACAAATTATAAACAAGAGGTCACTTAATCAAATCTCTTATTATCAAGATGAAGTAATTGACAAGGAAATCTCTCATTAATCCTAACACATGCCTGCTGTTGTGGTGAAATATTCTCAGAAGCAGATTCTATGCATGCCTAGCATGTAGATGAATTAAAGACTAGAATTCAAGTAAAAGAAAACATGATATGCAGACTCTAGAGTTTCTCCTCTTCTTCCTATGAATGACCCTTTCTGTCTTATAGGACTAAGCCTAGCTAAACTTTATTCCTGATTCACACAGAAATATAATTTTAAGTTCAAGTCATCTAATTTTGCCTATTCTGATGCTGATGGAATTCATCAGCTCTTTAGGATGTTCCATTTACATTGGAAATACTGAGAGAAATGGTTTTCCAAAATACTTTCGAATATCTGCCTGAGTAAACAGTGGGATTTAGCCAAGGGTGTTCAGGAAAAGCTTTTCACAGACTAATTTTGTATTCACACTTAAAATAGCATACAATTATGCTTTCACTAGTGCTTACTTCGTGAGAGAGTAGTTTGCATGGAAATGGCTCAGTGAATATTGGGTTGGCTAACCTTCTTGTGTTTCTGTTCTTAAAGGCAACATTTATTCATCTGTGTTGGTGGTTAGCACCAGGAATAGAGAACGTGGTAGTCAGGTGTGGTATGGGACATCGATGATCCCAATATTTGGGAAACTGAAGCAGGAAGCTAAGGAATTTTAGGTCATCTTCAGCCACATAAAGGCTTCTAGGTCAGCCTAAGACACAAGTGAACCATTTACAAACCAACGTTAGTCACACACACACAAAAAAAAACTCCTAAGAGTTTCTACACATTGTCATTTTAGTTTTGCAAGAGTTCCCATGGTTTTAGTTAATGACCCTCAGGTTATATTCCGTAAAAATGCCTCTTTTAATAAAAAAAATTAATGAGCATTTCCCACTACTATGCAACAAGTTTTAAAGTGATCCTATTGTGAGGACATTCCCTAAGGAAACAAAAACAAACATCTACTTAACCCAGGTAAGTTCCTAACAGCATACTAAAGTTAATGTCACCAAAGTTTTCTCTATTGGGCTTATTTATACAACATGGATGAGTGTGTTATGTACAGAAATGTGAATGAACCCAAAACAGTCATAGCATCCAAAAGTCACACCCCAGCAGAAATGACGACTTCCCATAGCTACATAGATGACATCACCTTCTCCTAGTCTCCCACTCTCTATAGTCTAACACTTCCTGAGATCACAGAACTGTGTGCAATTAGGCAGAATTACACATATCTAGAAGAAAGTGAAGGGAAAAGTGGCTGAGACCTCAGGGGAGGTTATGACCCTCCCCATCCCTTCCTAGCATGAAGAAATGTCAATAAGTCCAATTGTAAGAGTCCCTTGTGAGTAATCACCACTAATACTGATAAAAAACGGCAATGGTCATGATGACAAAAAGACAGCTTTTACAACAGATGCTAAAATCAAAATGTTGTAGAAATATGCCTAGGCACGTAGAATTATTTAGAAGTACTACAACTTGAGAATTAAATAGATGATAAAAGTATCACACATAATGTCTATTCATTTGATGAAAAAATACTCCCACCCAATAGGGTTTCATGCAATTTACTGACCATGTGAGTATTCATATCTTCATAAAGAAAGGAATATACACTTGACATAAACTGATTTGAACCAAACTACATTCATCAACAGTACTGCAGCAGCTGACAGCTCTCTGTGGGAAAACCTGGGTGAAGTAGCCATTCTTAGATGATTAAGGAGCATGATGTGGAAGGAGGTACAAAGGGTTCTCCCTCTAGGTTCTGCATTGGCAATATTGGATGAGTTAAGGTGGGCTTTACAGATATGACTCTTGGGCTTGCTGAATCTAATAACCTGAGTCACTTCTCTGGGTGACTGAACCCTAAGGTAGAGGAAATCCCTAACACATATAATTTTTGACTGGTCATTTTCTATGAGTCACAATCCCCTAGAAATACCCTTAAATTTGTATTTGCAGCATTGAAGATTGTGCCATGAGAACTCACTATATTGTGGCTTTAGTGAGAAGGAAATAAATGAGCTATTCCCTGAGTATTATGTGAACAACATTGTATAGACTTCTTTTAATTGGATTAGAAAATAAAATTCACTTGCTCAACTTAGAACAAGACAATTTGAATTAAATTGGTCATGAAAAAGATCAATAAAACTCATCCATTCCAATCAATCAGTACCAATAAACAGACTAGATCTAGTTAAGGGAAAGAACTGAAAAGCAATTAAAACCATGACCAGTTTAACCTCTCTGCTGATTCGCTCAGTGTCTCAATATCTAGTAACATGCATTGAGAAAGAGGCAAACAGTTGAATCAAGTGTGTCTTTGAGGCAATGATGCCTTACTGTTTCTAAAGTTATTAAAAGCAGATTGCTGTTTCTCTAGTGGCTATGGCGAATATGTGCAGGAAGAGAAATAAACAGAAAAATATCAGCGTATATTATGTATGGATATTTTTTAGTTTTTTAATTTTTAATTATATATGGGATATTTATTAATTTTATAGGAACCTTATAATTAGTCCCAAGAATAAGTAAGTAGCAATCCCACTTATAACAATGGAACTATTAAAGTCACCCTTATCAATGAATTAATTAGTAAAAAATATCTAATATGGATAGACACATTTGAGGTATACACTGGATCATTATCTTAATTCTGTAAGTTACACATGTGCTACATTAAGAGTAATACAAAAAGACTTCAAGTGTGCATACTGGAGGTGACTATCACTCCTGCCTATGGCTGTGTTTTCAGTGTTATATCAGAGATTTTGACAGTGTAGTTAATGATATAAACCTCAGATATAAATTGAGCAAATCAAGGCAAGCGATAATATTTAGGTTAAAATCAGTCTCTACCAGTTCATATTATTAGATTTGAATTCTTGTACGGGGAAGCATTTTTTCTCCTTAAAACTGATGAGATTATTTATCTAAATTGGCATTTTTCAATTATTGGCTGCATCACCATTGTGAAAGTGCTCGTTGAGTTGGAAACTGAGAGAACAGGACATCATGCTGAGAACCCCTAGTAGGTACCTGGCAGAGGAGGGAAGATGAACTGATGACCTTCCATACCCTCTACGTGAGGTGGTAGAAGTCCCTTTCTTTGCAGAGGCCAGGCTCCCCTTTCCATACATCTGCTTCCTCCCAGTTTCTACTTGTCCATCCTCCTGGAACACACATGTTTTCTTTCCTAAACTCCAAAGAATCCCACATCTTTTTGACAACAATCATAAAGGCCAATCCAGCTGCTACTCTAAACAGTGGGGGCAACATATGCCCAAGTGTGAGTCTGAGCAAGGCTATAGCTGTGAGAGAAGTAGACTTCCCCAGCAGTCTGTACAGCTGTTAGCTTATCACAGTCTCAGCCCTGGAAATGAGATTACAACCTATGAGAATCTGTCTTGGGACTAAAGAAAACAAACATGAATCAAAGCCATATCTTTTAAAGGCAGAAAAAGCAAACTAAAATTTCTTATCAAGAAAAAAAAACACAACTAGGAAATGAAGATCAGAGAATTATGAGCATGAAGCAAAGTTTCAAAGAGCTTCACCCGGTTCTCCTGCTGTCCGTAAGGAATTTTCCAGACATGCAGAAAATAATTCACATTTATGAACAAGCTGCTGTATGACTGGTGGGCACTCCCATTAGGACCTCATTTATCATCTTCACTACAAAGTTACTTTGACTGCTGTGAGGTAATTTTACCAGGGAGTACATACATTTTTAAAGTAAAAATGGAAATCTATATTGTCCACCAGATGCTGCACTGGAAACCTGACTAAAACATGCAGCCTGACCCTCGTAGTTCTTCGTGTTTTATGCACAAAATCATAATCTGGGTAACACCTTCAGTTAGTTAGCAAGAACAGTTAGCAAGAAGCAGAACTATAGAAGCTAAAAATCAAGGTTAGTGCATTTGGGGACTTTTCTGGGTCATGGAACTATGGGCCAGCTCTGTGATGGATTAAGTCTTTGTCCCCCCTTTTGCAGGTGCTGGGGTCTATGTGCTGGATTTTAAGGTCAAAATGATGCCTCTAACAAAAAGTCAATTGTGCTAAGGTCTGAGGGGCTGTTATACTATAACAGCTCAGGCTTAGAGGTATTTGTTCTACTAAAACAAGACTTTCTCCTACTTTAGAAATAATAATAATAGTAATAGTAATTAACAATGATAAAAGATCTGCTCATCCTATTAACATTATATAGTGAGCTGGCTTGTTTTATGTCAACTTGGCACAAATCATTGGAGAGGTGGGAGCCTCAATTGAGAAAGTTTCTATAAGTTCTGGCTGTATGCAAGCCTAATCAGTGATTGATGTGGGAGTGTCCAACCCATTGTGGGTGGGGGGTCGTTCCTTGACTGGTGGTTGTAAGAAAGCAGAATGACAAGCTGGGGGGAGTAAACCAGTAAGCAGTACTTCTTTATGGCTTCTGCATCAGCCCCTGCCTCCAGGTTCCTACCCTGTTTGAGGTCCTGCCGTGACTTCCCTAGATGATTAACAATGATGTGGAAGTGTAATCCAAATATAAACCCTCTCTTCCCCAAGTTGCTCTAGGTCATGGTGTTTCATCACTGTATTTGCATCCCTGACTAGGACATATAACTTGATGTAAATATTAATAATTTAATGCATATAAACTTCATATTAATATCTGAGAAGATAAACTCAGCACTACTGGCTCTATTCCTCAGCCCTAAATAGAAATTATCACATATGAAAGTTATCAAAAAATACTATACTAAACCATGATATTAAGGTTGTTTACAGCTACATCTATTAAGTATGACATCTGCAAATATGACAAAGATAGAAAGTAAAGTAAGAAAATTACCCCTTTTCACTCTCAATGTGAGTCTGAAGACCAGTGTTCTACCAGAGAGCAGTCTAAAACGACCTAAAGAATCCAAGACTGCACATGCCTAACATAATTATATGATTTAGCCTCCAAAATAAGACAGATTTTAAAAAAGAAATACAATGCAATAAGAAGTAAGAGTAGCTTTTATAAACCAAAACTTTGTACCTCTCCAACAAACATATTTCAAAGGCCTACTCTCCAGTGTTTAACTGAAGATGATGCCTGCAGAGTAATTAAGGTTAAATGACAGCCCTGAACCTGTAGGTTTAGTATTCTTACAAAAAGAGACAAAAGAGAGAATCACTCCATTTTTACACCACACACACACACACACACACACACACACACACACACACACACTTCAGTTTACAGAAAAGTGTTTGGAACAAAAGATGAGAAATAACAAAGCAATGCCCTTGAGTCTGATCAAGCTGGCCCGAAGAGACAGCAGTTCTTTCAGTCCTAAGCATCTCAGCTGCACACCATGAATAAATTCACTAATCTTTGAGTATGATTTCAGGAGCATTTGTTGATTTATTGATGAGGATCTATATCCCCCTTGTAATGTAGTTCAGAGTATGGAAGATCAATATGTTAACAGTTGTTATTGGATTTATGCTGAGATTTTCAATTTTAAATAAGCTATATCGCCACAACAGTTCATTTCTACAAAAAATATTCATGGAAAAATATGAATAGCAAACAAACTAGATTATTGAGAAAGAACATCAAATCAGGAGATGCAAATCAAATCACTTAGATGGATAGTTCCCTGATTTATTTCTTCTAAGGGAACTAATATGTTTTCTAGATACTATCTAAATTGTTTTTCTTAGAATTTCTTCATAACACTCATGCAAACCTCTTACAGCAATATTGGCAATAAAAATGTTTAATGAGTGCAAAATATATGTACACTTATTATCTCTGTATGTGTATGTCTAATACATATGTATAGCAATATTCCAATATTGTATTTATCTCTACATATTTCATAAATATTCAAAATACATAAACATATAAAATTAATTATACATATATAGACAAGCAATTTATTTCATAATTTTAAAATACACATTTCCCATATTCATTTTTGAAACCGGCATGTACAATGACAATAGTCACTATCACTGATGTAGGGGGCAATCATTTGTAAATGCCATTTCCTGCACATGTGTAAATTTGGTCACAGCTGTTCATACAACTAGCAATTCGATTGAATTATAGACATTGTTTTACTAAGCAAAGCTTTGGTCTTGTGGAGAGAAACTCATAAGCCTGGAACACCCTCTCCAATCGACCTGAAGAGGGAATGATTTCCATAAACAACACAGAGAGTCTCGCAGTGATCTAAGGCATTCAAGGAAGTCATGTTTAACCAGTTGTATGCAGACAACCAGGAGTCTACTTAACATCCTATGGCTATTATTCATGCCCTAGTGTGAGAATTTTATTCAAACCAGTGAAGGATAAACTCAGAAAATTACAGAATTGTGACTATTACCAAACTTACAAACAACAGCAATTCCTTAATATTTCTTTTATCTTTCTTTTTTAATTTCTCATTATGGTTGTATTAAATTTCATTATTTTATAAATTTTTATTTATTTTTTTACTTTCAGGCTATAAGGATAGTTTAAATTCATGCAAAAGAAGGGGTTTGACTACTAATTATTAGATAGAACTGTTTCTTTTCAGAACCTGCAAGATCTTATACTAAATAAGGCAATAAGAATGAATGGCTTATAAAAAAATCACAGTAGGTTTGTTTTTGCTTATTTGTAAATGCTTCCTCATAGATGACCTTGATGAAACTGGGAATAGCACTGGTACTAAGGACTCTGATTAGAAAAGTTATTCAGACTCAGCACACTTGAGTTTAGAAAACTGGTAAGTAATACATTTTGCTTATATGTAGTTTTATATATGTATTAATGTTATGTGATAGAACATTTTATGGTCATATCATTATACAAATATTTATGAATAAAAATAAAATTCAAAGTAGTTGTAAATAATAATAGTGTCCTAACTTGAAACATGATCGTTCTTCATGATGTTTAAGATTAAGCACTTTGAGAGCAGACCTGAGAGAGTGAACTCCACAAGAACTGGTAAGGGCAGCAACCACTGAGCTATTGAGGCAGAGCCAGAGACTGCTGAGGGTCCGGATGTGAATCTGGAACCTTCAAGGGAGTATGCCTAAGCCAGGACCCCTATGGGTCTAGGTGTGAGTCTAGGAACTCTGAGGAACTAGGCCTAAGCCAAGACCTCTGGGGTCTGGGCATGAATCTGGGACCTCTAAGGGTTTAGGCAGGAACCAGAGATCTCTGTGGATCCAGGCATGAGCCTGGGACCTCAGAGGGAGTAGTCCTGAGCCAGGTCCTCTGTGCATCTGGGCACACCCAAGCCTGGGAACTCTGAGGGAGTAGACCAGAGCCAGAGTTCTTTACAGGGCAAACCCAAGCCAGGGACTCTGCAAGAAGGGATCCAGACCAGGTACATTTACACAAACAGGTCTGAGCCAACAACTTAGGCTAGATCAGGTCTGAGACAGCAAAATCCAAGGGAGTAGAGCAAAGCCTGGGAGCGCTGAATGACCTCCAGGAACACCGAGTAACCAAAGGGGTAACTAGAACCGTGGCACTGACTGTACCATGAGGAACAACCATCTGAGCCCTGGATTCACTGGCACCTAGAAGATTAATCAACAGAATCACAGACAGCCCCAACCACACCTATTAGAGGAAAAGATGATTAGAAAGGGTAAGAACACATGAAACTCCACAAAGAGCAACACAACAACAGTAAAACCTAAAGACCCTACAAAACCAAAACTTGAACAACCAAATATAGATGAAGCATAAGAAAATGACATAAAAAATAATGTCAGGAGAATGTTTGAGACTCTTGAAGAGGAAATGAGAAATTCCTTCAAAGAAATGGAGGAAATGAAAACTAAAAAATTGGAAGACATCAGTAAATCCCTTAAAGAACTATCATCCACCATGATCATCAAGTCAGCTTCATCCCAGAGATGCAGGGATGGTTCAACATACGAAAATCTGTCTACATAATCCACCATATAAACAAACTGAAAAATAAAAGCCACATGATCATTTCATTAGACTCTGAAAAAGCTTTCGACAAAATACAACACCCTTCATGATAAAGTTCTTGGAGACAGCAGGGAAACAAGGAACAAACCTAAACATAATAAAGGCAACATACAGCAAGCCAACAGCCAACATCAAAGTAAATGGATAAAAACTCCCAGCAATCCCACTGAAATTAAGAACAAGACAAGGTTGTCCACTCTCTCCAAATCTAGTCATATAGTTCTTGAGATCTTAGCTAGAGCAATAAGATACCAAAAGGAGATCAAGGGGATACAAATTGGAAAAGAAGAAGTCAAACTCTCACTATTTGCTGACAATATGATAGTTTACATAAGCAACACCAAAATATCTACCAAGGAACTTCTACACCTGTCAGAATGGCTAAGATCAAAAACACTAATGACAGCTTATGCTGGAGAGGTTGTTGGGTAAAAAGAAAACTCATCCATTGTTGGTGGGAAGGCAAACTTGTACAATCACTTTGGAAATCAATATGGTAGTTTCTCAGAAAATTGGGAATCAACCTACCTCAGGATCTAGCAATATCTCTTATGGGGATATACCCAGAAGATGCTAAATCATACTACAAAATCATTTGTTCAGTTATGTTCATAGCAGCATTATTTCTAATAGCCAGAACCTGGAAACAACCAAATTGCCTCTCACCTGAAGAATGGAAACAGAAAATATAGCACAACTACACATTAGAGTACAACTCAGTGGTAAAAAACAATGACATCTGGAATTTTCCATGCAAATGGATAGAATTAGAAAACACTATCCTGAGTGAGCTAACCCAGACCCAAAAAATGAATATGGTATTTACTCACTCATAAGTGGATACTATCTATAAAAAAGAGATATTGAGCCTATATTTAGTTCATGATCCTAAAGAAGCTAATAAGATAAACCCAAAGAAACATATATAGACCCACCTGGAAATTGGAAACAGGCAAGATTGCCTGACAAAATTGGGAGCATGGAGCCAGGGATAGAAGGAAGGGGAGAAGGGAAAGAGAAGAGGAGAAGGGGAGGGTTGAGGAGAACTTGAGGGAATGGGATAGTCAAGATGGAGGAAGGGCAGATATGAGAGCAAGGAAAGACATATTCTGACTGAAGGAGCCATTTTAGGGTTAGCAAGAAACCTGGCTCTAGAAAAATTATCAGGAATTCATAAGGATGACCCCAGCTAAGAACGTAAGCAGTAGAGGAGAGGGTGCCTGAACTGGCCTTGCCCTGTAGTCAGACTTATAATTATCTTAAATATCACCATAGAGCCTTCTTCCAACAACAAATAGAAACAGAGGCAGAGACCCACTTAGTAACACTGGACTGAGCTCCCAAGGTCCAGTTGAAGACCGGAAGGAGGGAGAGTATGAGCAAGGAAGTCAAGATCATGAGGGGTTGGTTCACCCACTAAGACAGTATGCCTGAGCTAATGGGAGCTCACCAACTCCAATTGGACTGGGAGTGAATGAGCATGGGATCAAACTACACCATCTCAATGTGGTTGACAGTTAGGGCAGACTAAGGGGCCAATGACAATGGCACTGGGATTTGCCTCTACTGCATGTACTGGCATTTTGGGATTTTATTTTCTTTGGATGTCTATATACCTTGCTTAACCTGGATGTAGTGAGGAGGGCCTTGGACTTTACACAGGGCAGTGTGCTTTGCCCTTTCTTAAGATTAGAGAGGGTGGGGAGGAAGATGTGTGGAGGGAATGGGAGGGGAGTGGGAAAAGGGGAGGAAGTGAGAATTTGGATTGGTATTTTTAAAGTAATAAAATAATAATAATAAATAAAGTCGTAACTTAAAATCAAAAAAATACTAAAAAAATACTGGCAAATCAAATCTTCACTGACCCCACATCAGAGGTCTGATCTCCAAAATATACAACAAACTCAAGAAATTGGCCATCAAAAGAACAAATAATACAATTTAAAAAATGGAGTACAGACCTAAATAGAGAACTCTCAACAGAGAAATCTAAAATGGTTGACAGACACTTAAGGAAATGTTCAACATCTTAGTCATCAGAGAAATGCAAATCAAAA
>LOEQ01004625.1:35943-47315 GCA_001685075.1 Bramus lutescens | reverse complement strand
GAAGCTTATACTGGATAGGATGTGGGTAAAGGGAATACTGCTCCATTGCTAATGGGAGTACAAACTGGTACAGCCCCTTTGGATATCAGTATGGCAATTTCTCAGAAAATTAGGAAACAACCTTCCTCAAGACTCAGTAACACCACTTCTGGGTATATACCCAAAGGATGCTCAATTGTACTGCAAAGACTTGTGCTCAACTATGTTAATAGCAGCATTGTTTGTCATAGCCAGAACCAGGAAACAACCTAAATGCCCCTCGACAAAAGGAAAACGTGGTCCATTTGCACAATGGAGTACTATACAGCAGAAAAAAATATGACATCTTGAGATTTGCAGGCAAATAGATGGTTCTAGAAAACATCATATTGAGTGAGGTAATGCAGACACAGAAAGACAAGCATCATATATACTCACTCACAAGTGGCTTTTAGACATAGAGCAAAGAAAGCCAGCCTACAATTCACAATCCCAGAGAACCTAGAAAACAATGAGGACACTAAGAGAGACTTACATAGACCTAATCTACATGAGAAGTAGTAAAAAGCAAGATCTCCTGAGTAAACTGGGAGCATGGGGACCATGGAAGAGGGTTGAAGGGAGAGGAAAGGAATGGAGGGGAGCAGAGGAAAATATAGAGCTCAATAAAAAACGAATGCTTCCAGCTTCTTTTCTGAACTATACCAGTCATAATTTTCCCTTTGGCTAGTGTGAGACTGACTTGAGCATGAATTATACAGGTTAGAAAGTTAGATTGTTAGCACTTAGCTAATAGCACTTTGGAGAGTCAATACTTCAAAATGTCAAATCTTTTATTTCTTTTTGCATTCAATGGTATAGATTTTATATCATTATTTTAATTTGCCTTTATGTGATTAGAGATAAGTGTGAACATCTAATGCTAAACTAACTAACCCATGGGTGTGGGTGCCCTGCTCATGTGAGCTGTCTTTTGATACCAATAGTGTTATTTTCTAATAAGAAGTCTTATATTTCTTGTTGAACTCAAGTAATTTATTTTCTAGTATAAATACTAGGTTCTGTTTGGTTTGTATAATATAAATTTTTGTTAATTCTATTTAAAAATTTCTTTGTCATATCATTCTTTGAAAGACATGCCTAATT
This sequence comes from Bramus lutescens, assembly GCA_001685075.1. Lineage (NCBI taxonomy): Eukaryota > Metazoa > Chordata > Mammalia > Rodentia > Cricetidae > Bramus > Bramus lutescens. The sequence continues at coordinate 46,190 of LOEQ01004625.1, read as the reverse complement.
TCTACAAATTTTACTCTTAATCATTGCCATAATTAAATANCATAAAGTCCATGCTTAATTTTGTGATCCTCCTGCCTCTACTTCAGAATTTCTGTGATTGCAGGTCTGCATAACCACATTAACTGATACAATTTACTTTTTATTTCTGTTTGAAATGATTAATATAAAATACTGACATGTTCTTTTATTATAAGTGATTTGCAAACCATCCTGTAATTTCTTGGCAGAATGGTTAAACCTTATGGATTTCTTTAAGAGAAAGACAGTAATTCAAACAATTGGGGAAATATTTATACACAACAAAAACTAATCATGTAGTTCAATATTCAGCATATCTTTCACATACCACTAATTATTAATTACTTGTGGCATAAATTTATACATGACTGCTAACCATGATTAACTGTGATATTAAAAGACATCATCTACACTGCTGATAATAGAGCGTGAGGAGTCAAAATCAACACACAACAAAAGTGTTTGTAACATCGTGTTAATTTTGAAACCATTTATAATAGTCAAATTATGGAATCAACCTAGGTATGTATCAACAGATGAATAGATAAAGAAAATATAATATTTACAGAATGCCATCAAAAAAGATTAAAATTATGCCATTTTTAGGTAATTAGACAGAATGGAGGTCCTTGTGTTCATAAGTCAAGTAAGAGAGACTCAGTAGACTCTTCTTTTTAAAAAGACATGGAAACAAAGAAAAGTGTTTGCAATGAGAAAGGAAACTATGAAGAGGGAAAAGAGAGGATAATGAGCATGAATATGATCAACATATATTATGTACAGAAATGTCAAAAGAGAAAAATTACTTTGTATATTTAATGTACACTAAAAAACCAAAATACTTCTTAAATATATCATTTATTTATGATACAATTTGTTTTCCTATAAAAGACACAGTTTCTCTATAGTTACAAGATAGGTAGAATACATGTTGATTGTGTAAATGGAAAGTTTGACCTCTTGTTAATGCATGTACATACCGTCCTTGGGACCTCTGCTCTTCAGAACAACTGTTTATCACACAGATCTCAGTTCCAAGCTGTAACCTTAGACATTCATTGCCAGACTACAAGATTCAAGAAAAGCAGACCGGCTGTCATCTCAATCACATTTTTAATTTATAACAGTCTACATATAATATCTATCAAATACATATATACATATATATACACACACCATACACACATATGCAAAATCTCCTTCCCTCCCTCCTTCCTTTTGTCCCTTCTTCCTTCTCTCTTTGTCCCTCCATCCCTCTAATTCAACATTTATCAACCTGTGGGTCTTGGATCCGCTTTGGGGGGGAGGGTCAAACAGTCCTTTCACAGGGCTCTCCTAATACCATGGGAAAACACAGATATGTACATTATTATTCATAACAGTAGCAAATTGTGGTTATGAAGTAGCAACAAAAATAAGTTTATGGTTGAAGGTCACCACAAAATCAGGAATTGCCTGAATGGGTCACAGAAGTAGAAAGGTAAAGAAACACCGCTCTAATTGGACTCACTGAGGAGACAGAGGCAGGAGGATTTGTGAGCACAAGGTCAGTCAGATCTACACAGAGAATTCCAGATGGATCAGGGCTACATAGAGGCAAGAGAGCAGGAGAGGAATATATTGGGGAAGATCCAGGGCAGTAAGGGCACTAAGTGAGCTTGCTCAAGAAACATTGTACACAACTACAAAATTGTCAGATAATAAGTCATTCTCAAACAGTCAAGAAACATAGTATTTCAGGCTTAATGTGTTTGAATGCAATTTGCTTTATAGTTAATAAGCAAATAGCCAGCTGTACCTGAATGCTGTGGTCTAGAATAACAATAAATGTTAGTTCAATAATTATAAATTGAGATTATTTTATAAATTATTATTTGAAATATAGGACTTTTTTTCTTTGGCAGAAATTTTAATGTGCCAAATAATTATTTTAAAAAATTCTGTAATCATTTTTGTCTCCTTTCAAATAACCCACAACAGGAAGGCATTAATTGCCACCACTGAACACCAAAGTAAAGCACGTGTTCTGAAAATATTAAAAATGATCCTCCGATAAGGCTGGCAAGATGGTTTGGTGGGTAAAGAGCTTGCTGCACACGTTTGATGATTTGAATTTAGTTTCCAGAATCCATGGGGGAAGGAAAGAACCGACTCCCTAAAGTTATCCCCTGACCTTAATGCACAAGTGTGGGCACTTAGATATACACACACAGTGTGTGTGTGTGTGTGTGTGTGTGTGTGCACACCACACCACACCACACACACAAAATAGTAACGAAATAAAAGATTTCTTCCTATTAAAAAAATAGAGCAAAACAAAATATTGAAGCAAATATGGAAGTTCACATTGGAAGAGTAGACAATGCAGCCTCATGTTACATGTGAGCATTCCATAGGATTGAAGCACCGTACAATTACACAGATCAGCTTAAATATACAGCAACTAGTAAATCGCTAGCTTCTTCTATCCCACTCAAGGTTGCCCATGCTTCTCACTATCTAATGTATTAGGTGAGAGGTCATGTCAGCTCCATTTTATGTGCTTCAAAGTAATCTTTATCAATTGTTAACAAATACTTTCTTTTTCAATTTTTGCCTTGCCTTAGATTCTCTTGCTGATTTTTGGCATATTAAGAAGACCAATACAATTATTTTCCCTATTTTTTAACTTGTCCTCTGACTTTGTGATGTTTTAACCACACAGATTTTTCATTAATTTTTATCAAATTAATCAAACTAATTCTCAGATATTTCATAAGATTATTTTTATTGTTTAAAATGTCTATCACAATTTTACAGTGTTTTACAAAATTATAAATATGTACAAATATATAGCAATAAAACATGGACATATATAGCAATTTACATATTTTATTACATTATTGTTTTTGCTTTAGTTACTGTTTGTTTTTTATTGTGATATGAGAGAGTAGTTTGGGTTGTTTAATACTAGGAATAAAAGGATTTTCTTATATAAATTTATTTCATTTACATCCTGGCCTCAGTTTCCCTCCCCGCTCTGTTCCCATCCTCTCAAATCACTCCTCTTTCACTTCTGTTCAGGAAATGGGAGGCCTCCCATGGATATCACCATATATCAAGTTGTAGTAATTTAGCACGATTAATAAAGACCCAGAGACAGAAATTGGATTTCAACCTGAAGGTCTGAAAAGCAAAACAACTTTAACTCTACCTCAGTATGAAATGGAGATCCTGCCTCCAGGAATTTCAGAATGTGGCTGTGTCTGTGAGCTGTCTCCTCCCGTTTTATATTCCTCTCTAGGCCTGAGATTAAAGGTGTGCACCACTAAGATTAAAAACATGCACTGCCCAGTGTCTATATCAAACTAGTATGGCTACTGAGATTAAAAGTGTGTGTCACCACTACCTGGTCTGTAAGGCTAACCAGTGGGAGTGTTTTACTCTCTGATCTTTAGGCAAGCTTTTTTTATTAAAATACAAATGAAATATCACTACATAGTAAGACTAAGCACCTCTGCAAGTATTAAGTCTGGGCAAGGTGATCTAGTATGAGGAGTAGGGTCCCAAAAACCAGTAAAAGAGTCAGAGACAGCCCCTACTCCTACTGTTAGGAGTCCCACGAAAAGACCAAGTTACACGACTGTAACATACATGCAGAAGAAAATAATGGTAAAATTTTCCTCGCTTTTAGTTTTCCTCCATATTTGTTTTTCTACGTCTTTCAGACACAGTGTTAACTCAGTCGGAAAATCACAGGCTCCATTTATAACAAATATCTTGAAGCTTGTTATTTTTCCTTGTGTCCAGTTCCCCATAAAGACCAAACTACTTTGTCACTGAAGCTTGACTACCGAAGGAGGTCAGATGCTGATCTTCCGGAAGCACATGGGTTATTTGTTCATCTGTTTACTATAAGGAAAATGAGTGTGTATGACAAAATTCAATGCAAATTACATAACACTTCTCAACTTTATCAGACTCGTCTACTTCAACTAAAATTCAATATAAAGATGTTCTCTCTCCAATGACTTTGCATGTTTTACTTCTGCTAGAGCAATCTTTCGCCCCTTCTTGCAGGATGCATTTTCATTCATTCATGTCCCTGCCCACTTCTCTTCTTAGCTAACTCTAGGAAAATAGTCACTTCCAGAATCTGTATTTCACTTCTTTTTTTCTTGCTATCATCTATCATCCCTGACAGAGTCAATAGTGATTTAAAGCTTGTTGCCCACCTCTTCTGACTACTACACAAGCACCATGAAAACAAGGTCATTTGTTTGTTTGGTTGGTTTTTACATCTGAAGATATTTAATCAACATCTATGACTCTTTAATAAATATGTTGATATGGCATGTCTCAAAACATCTTATTAGATTAATACACATAAAAGAATTCTTGAGTAATTTGTTTCTGATATTTTTGTTATGGAAAGGGGAATATTTTCTTCTTTAATTTTGATTTGAGATTTTTTTGTATATGATATGACACATAAGGGTGTATTTTTATAATACCTGTGTTGCTACTCAAATGGCTGCAGTGTAGTTTTCTTAACACTTCATTTCAATCTATAAAGCATTTTGATCTATGCTGTCATCTACACTGTCATCTTTTCTCTCTTTCTTTTCAGTTTCAATATTGCTACTTTTATAACACAAATTTCTTCTTCTAAACCCTTGCTATAAATAATTTAATTTTATTGACTATATTATTAAATACATATAACAATAATATTGCAAATAAATAATAGTCTAACATCCTATACCAGTAAATTTATTGAAATAGTTAAGCAGGTTGTATTTCTTAAATATCTTGGACATAAATATAAGTTTATGAGCATAAATTTAAGTAAGTTATGTGATAGCAAGATCCATGACATTTTTATTTTCAATGCTCTTGTTATAAATTCTTCTCCGATTGCAGTCACTTGAATGGAGAGTGATAAACTAAGCACGCTTTTAGATAATGAAGCTGGAATAGCGGTTTCTTTTTTTCTTACACATCTTTAAGCAGGGTTCTTCTAACAATTCCTTTATTCTAAGAACAGATTTACGAGAGGGATCATTGCCTCTTGCTACCGACAACAGCCTGACTTGTTTATAGCTTGGAAATGGCATTAACATCTTTCCTATAAAATAGAAAAGTCTTACACCATAAAGATGTAAAGAAAACCCACATGGCTGTTTTCAGAACTATATAACTAGAGGACAATGTAAGAAGAAATCTAAAGTTCATGCCCATCCCTCTATACAGAACAGAAATGGAAACCAGGGAAATACACTGGTGACTCAACCATGGAGAATACAGAAGGGGTCAGAACACTTCTGGTCCATTTTATGAATAGTTGCACTGCACTCAGGAGCATCAGTGGGACGCTTCATTGTTTAACCTGAGTTTATTATTGGTGATTTTGTCAAAGAGTTGTGTGTTCATTTATTTGTAGGTCTTATGCAATATGTAATATCTCTAAACTTGAGGTTCACTACCTCCTCAGAATAAGGTTTTCTCAATAACCCACTATTTTTAAATCACATCATCCTCTAGATAATTTATCACATGTGGTCAGACGCTATCAAATTCTTCTTCCTTCTTCTGATAACCTCACATACAATCAACCCACACACTATATTACTGTTATTACTGTTTCTAAAACTTCATTCTATTTTATTTCTGTGTCAATATCATTTTTCTATTATCTATTTTCTAACAGATTTCCAAATTATTTAGCAATCTACTAAAGTTCCTCAAGACAGTCATTCTCAGACTAGCCCCATCAGTGAGAATTTCTGAGTGCTTGATGATGCCTCTAGACAATTTTGTCCTGTCTCATATTGTTTCTACTATTTGGGGTGCTGTGTCTCTTACCTCCCTGGTGCTCTCTTGTCTTATCTATGCAAAACAATCTAGATTCAGCTTGAGGACTGAATATGAGACTAATCTCCTTTAGCATAAGTGTAGCATAATGCTGGTTTTTAATGTCTCAGAACCTGAGACATATGTCACATATTTGTGCTTTTTAACTAAATTGATTTATCACATTGAGACACAGGTTACTAAAAAGCCCAGGGTTTGGTAGCTTCCAGTCAAGTTTAATTGAACAAAATAAGAGATTAAAATGATCCTTTAAGAGAAGAAAATTGTTGCCTGGATGTCTATCAGATAAAGTAATGTTACATAAGTCATCCTTGATGATATTTTTTCAGGTAGTCAAGTACTTGACATTCTAAGACAGGAAACATTGAAAAGAAACATACATGTATACTGACATAAATAAATATAAATGTTAAATAAAAAAATATCAAGAGTAGCTGCTGGGGACTGTACTGAAGCAAGAAGAATCTAAGGAGCAAAATACAGGAGTTTGTTTCTCTGACTATTCCCTGTGATGTCACTACTAATTGGTACCTAACTCTCTCTAAATTAATTCACAGGATGAATCAGATATGGACTCCATGTTATGGCATATCATGAGGGCTAAGAGGAAAAGTATTTATTATTTAAATTTAATGATAGATTACTCTTTGTTATAGTGAGTCATTAGTAGAGAATGTAAAGGAAGCGAGATAAGATGAAATGATTCAATTTTACCACTTACAAAACGACTTTTGTATTTGGTACATGCTTTCTGACTTAAAGTACATTTTGGTAACTTTCCTTGAGACTTTTAACTTCATCCTCCTTTTACTTCAAAAGCCTACTAAAATTACCTCTCCAGAATTGTGCATGTACTTTGGCAGGAAATGAGAAGATCAGAAAGCATGGCTAAGACGGATGTTATGTAGATTCTAATGAGATCGGCTTTCGGGCGGCTGTCTGTCTGTTCCAGACTCCCTCCTCTGTTGCCCTGTGTTGTCTCTCCATCTTAATAGGTCTCCTCTTTCTTTTTCTTCTTTCCCAGGATCCCAGCACAATTAAACCCATCTCTTCCCTGGGCAGAAACACATAGAAAAGAGGTGTAGAGAGGTCAACCTTGAATTTCTCTGAGTCTTTTGTCACATAAACAACTGTAGACAGAAGTTTCTTTACCACCTGTTTCTGCAGCCTTTCAGCCCCAAAGAAACACACAGATGCTTACCTGGTTTCTATGGCAACTAGTGTGGCTACTGGGATTAAAAGTGTGTATAACCACTGCCTGGTCTATAAGGCTGACCAGTGGGGCTATTTTCACTCTCTGATCTTCAGGCAAGCTTTACTGATTAAAGTACAAATGAATTGCACTACAAGTAACAGCAAAGGTCATATCCCTTTGCTATTTTCCTGTTACCCTGAAGGTATGTCATCTTAATAGAGTTTGTATTTGAAATGATCTGATTCCAATTTTAAATTACAGTTTTGCTTAAATACAGATATGAAATAGATTACTATCTGCTAAGTCTCACAATGTTTGGCATACAATGGTAATATCCAGGGGTTGAAACAATAGGCCAATGACTAAAGAAAATATTCATCTAGTGTTTGTGTTTTTGTCTGTGTAAACTTGAGGGTATGATGACTCAAATGCAGAATATATGCACAGTAGTCAATACTCAAAAGGAACCAAAAAAGACAAGGAAATAAAAACATGGACTAAAGTTTTCTGTAGACAGGTGAAGAAGTAAGATATTTTTCAGGTTAGTGGCAGATATTGCCTCAGAGAAGGATAATGGCACCTGAGGAACAACATACAAGGTTGTTTTCTGCTGTCTATATACATATGCCTACAGGGATTATACCTCCACATAAGCATATGAACATGCATATGCAATATAGAGAGGAAAACAAGCCCACGCTTGCTTTTGAAACAATGCAGATATTTATTGCTTCGAAAATTTCTTCTTAGCTGGTTCTACGTGTGCATACTCAGTTCCAGCTTTTCAAATGCTTCAAAGCTGTATGATTTTCAATTTCACATCAATAAATACAAATTATTTAATATGAGAGAGGGAAATAGACCCTATCTTACTTATTAAAAGTAAACTACAATATGACACATTTCTAACAACTATATTTATCTGCAAATTTACCTTATTTAATCTTCTTGATAGATCGATTTCCAGTTTTTGTGACATTTGGTGTTTGTTGTTAATAGCTAAAATTAAGCAATTATAGATAGCTCACCATTTTAATTAAGCTAATAGTAGTAAGTAAAATAAAAATGTTCTACTGTTGCAACATATTCAGTTATACTTTACATATAAACACTCTGCACATTAGGAGTGGCTTTTCCAGGTCCTTGATCCACAGAAATTAAAAGAACAAACAGAGGTTCATTAATATGCATATTTCTCAGGCAAAGAGTAATTCTCAAAGAGCTGATTTAGACCTTTATCTTGTGTGGCATTGGCAAGGAGTGCTTTTAGAGCAATGACAAGGGAAAAAGAAAGGGTTTTAAGTCTCTAGGAGCTGAAAACAGCAAACGCAAATGCACAGTATTAAACAGAGCTGATGAGGACTCGTCCAGAAGCTTTGTTAAGTGGAATCCTCTGGCACTGTCTCCCAGCTAAATGGTCTAAAGCCTTCTTTTGGTAACAGTCCTTACTGGAAGAGCAGAGGACCATAGGAATTCATATGCTGCCCTTAGGTACTTAAGGGGGGAAACAGGACTTTTCCCTAGCTTCTTTTCATTTACATCAGCTCAAAAAAACCCTTACAGCATACTTTGTAATAGTATATTCTGCTACCCTCCAACGCTTACACAAATGATTCTGCTTCTATCACTTCTATGACACTGACCATGAAGCATCCGTGTCCTTTAACTTCTTCCAGGATGACTTTTACATAAAGCTTATTAAGAAAGGTGTTATTTGCCTTTTTCCTGTGTAGAACTAATTAGAATAACAGTTTCTTGATCCTTCCCTTACAATTTTGTACTTCTTGGAAAGGTTATATCAAAAGACAGACCTGGCCACCAATTCTTTTCACCACATCCTAGGGATGAATCATGCACCGTGTATGGAAAATTAGGAACTAGCAACACTATTTCACAGCTTCACTTTGTTCTCATGATGCCAGTTACACAGTGGAACTAAAATATAAAATTTAGTAAAATATCCTTGAAATTACATTTTTTTGTAAAAAGGCCAGACATTTTATTATTGCTTTTGTCCTTAACGTGAAGAATATCTTGTTATCTGCATTTGAAAATAAACACAGATAGTGAAAAAGAAAATGAGGGGGCAGGGGCTTCCCTTAGCCATGCACATGCTGTTCATCAGTACAAGTTAAGGATTGCTCTGCTGAGGGGGACTAGTTCTGGTTGTTTGGTTGCTTTTTCTTTTGCTTGTTTTAGCCTAAATATTTGTGCTCTCATTCCATTTCTTGTTCTTGCTAGCTTCCCTGCTCTCTTAAACCTTTAACTTCTCTTCCTCAACACAGTGAAAGTCATCAAGCATGAGAAATTAAAAGATGTTGTTTCAGCCAAGGATCCCAGGGTGATGACAAAATGTAAGGCAATATTGAGTAGATACGCAAGCACGCACATGCACGCACACACAGTGTGTGTGTGTGTGTGTGTGTGTGTGTGTGAAATTCCAATAGATGAAGATTGCGGCATCTAGGCTAGCATTGCAACACAATGGGCCACCCTTTAAATTAAAAGCAAACCAAAATAAAACAATTCAGGATCTCTGAATAAACTGGTGACTTAAGCTATTCAACAGTGATTTGTCAATACTGAGTCAACAACCGCAGCAAATGCTGCCATCTTACTCATGTGTGCTAATCAGCTTCTCATCCCTGTGACAAAACACCTGAGGACAGCACCTAAAGAAGGAAAGATGTAGTTTGCTTGACTCATTGGTTCAGACCCATGGTCCTCTGGCCCCACTCCTCCTCCCATGTGATGATGAGGCAAAGCATCTCAGCAGGGGAGTTTGTGAAAAATAAAACTGCCTGCCTTGTGGCATAGAAGGGGAGGAGAAAGGGGTAGAAAGAGAAATGGGCTTGGGTTTGAAGAGATCTGTCCTTTCAAGTACAACCTCAGGGACTCACTTCCTCCAACCAAGACCATCCATAAATTGATTGTAAGGTATGAGCTAATCTGTGGATTGATGATGAGAAGAGCTTTCAGAATCCAGTTAGCTCTTCCCATTGCTGCCCTGTGGACTAAAAATTCAGTGCATGAACTCCTGGATATCTTATATCCAATCCATAGCACAATATTAAGAACATCAGAGATAATATGTGGGATGAGTAAGAACTTTTAAAATGTTTAAAGATCCCTGGCAGAGCAGCCACGAGCCCGGGCGGGTTCTGCTTGGGGCAGGGCGGGC
>LOEQ01004624.1:150109-160548 GCA_001685075.1 Bramus lutescens | reverse complement strand
CACACACACACACACACACACACACACTCACACGTCTCTGTCATCTTGTTTCCAAATGTTATATCTTAAATTCTTCTGACTTTAAAAAAAGAATTCATTTTTACTTTTAATTGTGTGTATGTGTGAAGCACCCGTGGAGGGCAGAAGAGGACGTTGGATCCCTGGATCCTCTGGAGCTTTAGGTTCAGATGGTTTGGCCGGCCTTATTGGGTGCTGGAAGCTCAACTCTGCAGAGTAGCTACCTCTTCAGCTCTCCTCTGATTTTTTAAAATGCTGCAAACGCCCTTATCTGATCAATGAGGGCCTTAACCAGGAACTGTACTTAACCACACAAAAGTAGGCAGGACACTGCAGGACTAGGCAATGGCTAAGTAGGAGCACAGTCACTTCTCTATACACTGCTAGTACCATGGAGGCAAACACCTGCAGAAGGGTCAGTGATATCTAGGGCACCAGGAAAGGGATTTCAGTGAGCTTTACAAAGCTGTGACAAAGTGTCTTAGAAAAACAACTGAAAAGGGAAATGATGCATTTTGGTTCACAATTCATTAAGTTTTAGCTCATGGTCAGTTGGCTCTATTGCTCCTTGGGTTTGGGGTGAGTTACGGCAGAGCAAAGCTGCTTACCTCATGGTGACTGGGAACCAGGGACTAGAAGAGGCCAGAGTCCTTCAAGGTCATGCCCCAGTGATCTACTTCCTCCCCCTGGACCCTATCTCCTAAGGGTGTGAGCCCCCTCCAATAGCACCATCCACTGAGAACCAAGCTTTTAGCAGAAGACACGGGAAGAACATTTGAGATATGAACCAGAACAGTTTTGATGGGTCTGCTAGTGAAGTGACAAGGCCTGAGGGGGATTCAGTAAGTCTAGGGAAGTGTCAGTACATCTGGACAGTGACTGGGAAGGAGGGAGAGACAGGGCCTGGCTCCAAAGAGACCTGCGTGCCATGCTATGATCCAAGCTCTTAGAAGTACCATGTAGGAACTCAGTCTTTGGCTAAGAAGGTAACCTAAGCCACACTACAGCAGGTCCAGTGGAAGGAGGGGAAAAGAGGAGGCAGCCAGATAACTCAAGGAGTTCATAAAATGGTTTCCCAGCCCTGCCACAGGAAACCCAGGGAAGGAAAAGAAGGTGAGTCTGAAAAACATTGCTCTTTTCTTCGTTGTTTTGAGACAAGGTCTTGCTGTATAGCTCAGGTTAGTCTCAAACTCATAGGAACCCTTTTGCTACAGCCTCCTGATGTTGGGATTTTAGCATGTACTAGTATACCTGGCAAGAAAGCCATTTGATGGAGCACAGCTATAAGATGAAACAACACTTTCCTGCCCAAGCTGCTTTTGTAATGGTGTTTCATCACAGCAAAAAAACCCTAACTAAGAAATGCAGTATGCATTAATATAGTGTTATGATACAACTAGCAGTGTCAACTTTAATACAGTCATTCAAACTGAAGCAATCTTTAGAAGTTACTATGGAGTCTATTAATTATATGGGAAGTTACAAATCAAAAACACTATGAAAGCCCCAAAGATATTTATTCTCAAGTATAATTGCTAAAATTATGCTTTGACTGATTCAAGGAGTTAAGTATTTTAAAAACATTATTTAATATAAAAAATTCTCATTAGCTAGGCGGTGGTGGTGCATGCCTTTAATGCCAGCACTTGGGATTCAGGGACAGGCAGATCTCTGTGAGTTCGAGGCCAGCCTGGTCTACAGAGTGAGTTCCGGGACAGCCAGGGCTACACAAAGAAACCGTGGCTCAAAAAAACCTCAAAACCAAACCAAACCAAACCAAGACAGCCAAACCAACAAAAATTTTCACTAATCTTCATGCATGGTTTAACAACGTTCTATTGATAGCTAAGAGCTGGTTATAAGCTTGACTTTCAAAGGACACAAAAACGTCATCCAGGCTGTGTATGAACAATCAAACATTTAGCTACAAAGGTATTTACCACAGCCTTAGTCCCTATTCTCCCAAACGGTAAAGGACTGGTGAACCGAGTCATCTACTTATATTCAGAGTGGAAAATGGCATCACGCCAATGCCACTGACCCTGCAGAACCATGCTGCTGTGGCAAGACACTGCCCTGCTGCAATGACGGCAAAAGCGGGAGACAGAACAATCCTGACAGCATTTCCGCTAGCCTGCCCAGCTGGCCTGCCAAGGCTGGAGAGCTTCTAGCTGAAGTACCTGAGAAACTCTTGCCTCACTTTCTCTTTCGTCACTGGCTCAGAGGAAAGCAAGCTGCCAGCTGCCATGCTGGAAGCAGCCTTAAGGAGAAGACCACATTGTAAAGAGCAGAAATCTCTGGCCACCTCCAGCAGGGACTACAGTCAGCCTGTGACTATGGCCGAATCATAAGCATGCTTGCCAGGCCCGGTAGAACCTTGCCTAAGCTGAGCAGAGCTCTGGTTGCTGGTCCCATTGTAGCTTTGCTGGGGCCCTGAGCCTGAGCCACGGTCATCAGTGCTTGGGTTCCTCCACCTCAGGAACTGTGAGACGCGAGATGCTCATTGTTATCTCAAGCTGCTAAATTTTAGGGTAACTTCTTAAGCAGCAACTGATAACACATACATATGTGTACAGACAAATGACTTAGAGAATTAAAAATAGATTAGCATCTTTCTCTAGGCTGTAGGACCATGGGGATTATCCCTTGTTTCAAACAATGTTAGCAAATATTTTTCCTTTATTCAGGAGGTAAACAAAAGAGCACATAGCCAAGAGAGATCATAGAACCTTCAGAGAAACTAAAAGGATGAAGGTTAGGAATGCCAATTTTAGCTCTCCTGGCTTTACAGATCCCCCTTTAAATTAAAAACCAAACCAAAAGCCAAAGCCAAAACCAAAACAACAACAACAAAAACCAGACAAGAAAAATATCGACTCCAGAGGGAACACTCAGGGACTCCAGCTTACCCAGCTTCTGGTCAAACCGCCATGCTGCGACGTATGCATTGTGCCTCAGACTGCTCTGTGTGGCCAAGGGCACAGTGACATAGATGGGGCCATCCACCAGCACCGGTGTTCCATTGCTGCTGAGCAAGTGCACACTGACGGCTGTGACGGGGGTCAAGTCATACCGCGTGCTGTTTCCTACAAGGAAGAAGTATGTCCATCACTGGCTCGGAGGACTTGGGGCTTCAGAAACCCTCTGAAGAAAAACAGTCGCTACTGTCCCGTACTGGTCAGGGGCTCTGTGGGCATCAGTAACCCTCACACCCACAACCTCATAAGGCAGTTCAAACCCACATTTTTTAAGGAAACAGGTTGGGATGTGGCAGTAGCTTCCTGGAGGGCGTATACTAGTTAGCGGCAGAGCTGAAGTCCAAGTTCAAGTCTTCCAGGTGTAACAAACTGTGCCTTCATTCTCCACTCTCTTTTGCCTTCCTTTCCTTTCTTCCTCCTCTCTTCTTCCCCTCCCTTCCTTTTTTCCTCCTCTCTCCTTCCTTCCTTCCTTCCTTTTTAAAGGCAGGGTCTTGCCCTGTGGCCTGGAACTCATGACCACCATGTTTCAGCCTCTCAGGGGTCAAGAGTATGGCCATGGTGGAAAACACTTTTCTCTAATACAAGATAAAGAGTTTGGGGGAAGCTACAGAAAAAAGGCTCACAAAATAAGCTCTGTGCATATCACAAGACATACATATATAGAATATATAATATACACATCAGTAACAAGTCGGCACCTTAAAAACACATATTTTGGAGCCCATGCTTTAAACAAAACTTTTTGTAAAGGATTGGTTCAAGATATTAACTACTTCTACCAGAAGTACAGGACTGAAACTTCTTAGACATGAAATGTGTATGTGTTGTTTTAGTTGCCATGGCTATTTTGCTCTGTTTATAAGGAATTTGATATCCCAGTTATTCTCCATTAGAGACCTTTCATCCAAGCCAGTGCTTTAATGACTGTCTATAGACAAGTTAAGAGAATGGGAGTGATAGTTATACACTTAAGCAATCCATTTCAGATTTTTCTTTAATGAAATACAATATCACACAAAATACATTCTGTCATAATTTTACAACTTTGCCTTAATAGGATGGATTTCTTAGTGATAAAAATGTTAAGGCATTTTATAATACAGGATCTCTTATATAATACAATACTATTTATGATTTATTTACTACTGCTATTTCTATTTATACTATGCCTTAAATATAAGTATGTTTATGTACAGTATATATACTTCCTATATAGTAACCTACCTATCTGAGCTCATATCAGTCTCCAGTTTGGACTAAGAGTAAACAGGACAGTCAAAGCAAATGCAGTGAACTTTACAGTTTCAACAATGATTAAATAGCTAAGTCCTCTATGGAGTAATCTGTAAACAATAATGACCATTATATACCCATCTCTGTTTCTCCATGATGACAAAGGCCTGCTAAAAAGATTTCCTCAAAATATTGAAGTTGGAATCACAGAGTCAAGGTCATAAATATTTTAGTTAAGAAACCATTTCATTTTGTGATAAGAAAATCGAAGATCAGAATTTACCATGCTTCTCTTGAAAATGCACTGTGGACTGAGACATACACATACCCACAGCTTAAAGGTGACAGGAGAACACAACCTGCTTGCAAACAGGTAGGCAGAAAGTTCTAGAAAGGGCACCTCCATTCTTCTTCCTCAGCATCTTTACAGCCCCTTTTCTCTTCATCTGCATCTCCCTGATATAAGGAGATGGGTTTCTGGAGCCAGCTGCCCCTGCCAGTTACTCCACTCCCCTGAGGGCTGTTTCTCTGATCTTCACAACCAACTAAGGATGGATGATAGGTGAGAAGCCCTCTTGAGTGTGTGAACATAAATATTCTCAGCTGCAGGCATGCAGAAGTAAACCCCACAGAAATGAGTAGATGAACTGAAAATACTACGCTTTAGCTTCCCATGCTTACCCGCTACCTTTAGAGAGCATCTGCTGAGGTGGGCCTGGCGGGCATGGTGCTGCACTTGCACTCAGTACCTGGCACTCACAACGGGTAGGCTGAGCCAGGATGCCAAAACAAGGCCAGCCTGGGTTACACAGTGGGACCCTGAAGAAAGGAAGAAAGAGGATAGAGGAAAGAAGAATGGAAGAAAGAAGGAGAGAAAGGGAAGGAGGGAGGAAGAGAGGAGGAAGGGAGGAAGGGATAGAGGCAGAGAGGAGGAAGGAAGGAATGGAGGGAGAAAGGAAGGGAGGAAGAGATGTAGGTTTCACCTTTGCTTTCTGGAGGCTATGCCCTCTCTCTGTGCTCCATGAAAAGCCGTTCCTACTTTACTCCACCCCCATGTCTCTCCCTCTACCCTCCCACTTCTTTATTTTCGAGTGACTCAGACTTAGAGGCCTAAATGATTTCTCTTCCACATCTCGCTATGAGATTCCAATCGCACACGAGGTACTGAGTTCTGTCTGTAACAAGGCTTTCCTTCTTGCTCTACCTAGATGTTACCTGGCCCTCTGTGTCCCAGGTGAGGGAGGGCAAGGACCACTAGATGGTGTCCCTTTAGTATTCTGATCAATTGGTTGCTTATAACAAGATGGGTTTTACCCAGCCCTTAAGATTCTCTTTGTTCTTATGTTTTAGTACCAGGCTAAAGTTTGAATTTTTCTGAAATTCAAAAGGTAGGTGCTACAATACTTCTGGTGAAGTCTTTGCAAATATTAAAAAATATCCAAAATGGATCCTAAATTCAAAACACTTTAGCATTCAGGCATTCTGGATAAAAGATGAGGTCATCTTGCACCAACTTTTCAGGGTCAGCAAAAATACAACACCTTATCCATTTTGCCCTCTGGGTCTCCCTGTTAGTGGAGGCTATTTCACTGAGACCCAAGGGAATGGTATAGAGTCTTGGTCTTTCTTAGGGACTAGGAGAAGAGTGTGATTCTAGAAGGCGGAGTGTCTTTGGCCTGCATAGGAGAAGGAAAGTGACTATAGGGTCAAAGAGAGCCTGATCACAAACTCGCCCAAAGCCTGCAGCGACCCACTGGACTCCGGTTGCTCTGCTCCATGGAGCCCCAGCTCCTATGTCTTCCAGGATAACTATGGATACACCATGGGTTGGCTCCCTTTCCTAGTGGCTCTCAGAAAAAAAAACTTTGATCCTCTCTCAGGCAACTGATCTATTATGTCACTGGGAAAACAGTTTAATGTTATCTTCTGACCTTCTCCTTCCCTCTGAAATAGACTGATTTTTAAAATAAAACATGCTTCTAAAAAAATCAATAGTCCTGTGCTTTTGTTTTCTTCATTGGCTGGGCTTCTTAAGTTTCATAGTTTATTCTAGCACTATTGGAAGAGGGACACAGAGCATGAACGAGCCCCGAGTGAGGCTGCTCCTCTTCGCTGTGTTTTTTTTTTTACTATGCTACCTTTCCTCAGAGCAGCCTATGAGGACCCCAGGCTAGAAGTCTCCAGGATCCGGAATGGATATGTTTTCCCCAAGAAAGTTTACTATAGATGACCACTACACATCTATCTGATGGCAAATGACTAGCATTCTAATCATGTGATCTGTCCTCAGTAACTAAAGGAAGAAACATTTCTCAAAACAAGAATCACAGATGGAGGAAAAGCAATTCATCACCAAGTACCTTTCCTCCAACTAGGAATTTGTTCACAAGCTACAGGAACGAATGAAATGTTTAAGGCTTGCAAGTCTTTTCAGAATCACCAGTTCATGCAAGATCTTGGAAAATTGAGTTTTAATCAAAGCATCCCTGGGAACTGCAATATATCTAGCAGTCTATAACACTAATGTCTGCTTTTAAATTTCATGCCATGTCTAAAACATAAAGGGTGATAAAGAGGCACAGAAGAGAGGAAGAGGGAGAGGGAGGGAGGGGGAGAGAGAGAGAGGGGGAGGGAGAGAGGGAGGGAGGGAGAGAGAGAGATAGAGAGAGATATAGAGACATTGATGGATGGATGGATTCAGAATTCCAAGATCTGGAACCTCTCCTGCAGTAGCTGGAGGTCTGAGGATCATGCTGTCACACAAGAGGAGAAAGATGCAGCTTTGGTCCTTCTCTGATAAGGAATTATCACTTTTCTTCTGGCTGGTGACTTCTGGTTTCTCTGATCTTGTAAGTCCTGTGTCTTGTCAGAGAAGTGATGGTGACAGAGCTGACTTAGTGATCAGCAAGGAGATTCTAAGTCAACTTCAAAGCCTGGCTCCTCTCTGGCGATCTATGGTATAGTGGCATTTCAACTGTATTTTAATAAACAAAGATTGCCTGAAGATCTGAGAGTAAAACAGCTCCATTGGTCAGCCTTACAGAGCAGGTGGTAACACACATCTTTAATCCCAGTAGCTACACTAGTTGCCATAGAAACCAGGCAGTGCATGATCTTAATCCCAGTGGTGCATGCCTTTAATCCCAGCCCCAGAGAGGATTATAAAATGGGAGGAGACAGCTCTCAAAGACAGTCTTATTCTGAGATTCCTGGAGGCAGGATCGCCATTTTGGACTGGGGTTGAGGTAAGAGCCAGTGGTTGGCTGCTTTGCTTTTCAGATCTTCAGGCTGAACCCTAATTTCAGTGTCTGAGCTTTTATTAATCATGCTCCACTATGGAAAACCTCCATTGGGGACTTTCCCAAATCCCCTTTGAAAGGAAAGGAGGGTGAGCATCCAGAAGTAGAGAGGAAGACATGAGTGAAAGCTGATGGCCACAGCCAGAAATAGCAGACAATGTTCACACCTCAGTGACCCATCTATAGGGGAGCATGGAATGTCACTGGCTCATCTCTAGATGTCACTGAAACCAGCCCTTCTCCTGGCACATGGTGAATGAGAGGGTAGGGCTGAGTGTCTCTTGCTGCACAACTGAATGAGACATTGTGGCACCAACATTCAGGAGGTAAGTGGACTAGGCAGGGATCAGAGGGGCAGAAATCCTTTATTTCTGATCTTGAGCTTAAAAAATTACAATATCAATTGAGCTGAAATATTTAGTCCAACACAGGAAAGCCCAGAGAAAGTGCTTCAGGCTCTTGGCAACTGCTGAAGGGCTCAATGAGGAAGCCAACAACGTTGGTGCAGACTGAATACCTCCTTCAGCTGGTAAAAGGAACAATACCAACCCAGAACCTGCAATGAAGGCCCTGCTCCCTCTCCATTTAAGGTGAGCACCTCTCGCAAGATCCAAAAACTCACAGAGAAATAATAAGGTCCACCCCAAAAGAGAGGAGATTCCAATTACCTGTTCCATTTCCATCCAGTCCTCGCAAATAAGGAAAGCTGTCTACCTCGGAAGGGGAGCTGGCGGCGGTGAGGAAGGCGGTGAGGTCACTGTAGCTGGTGTTCTCGGGCAACCTCAAGGCCCTTCTCTGGAAATGAACGCGAGGCTGTGGCCGGGCACCTGTAGGGATCAACCTCTGAGTTACCTCCCCAAGGAGCCGTTTCCGTTTCAGAAAATGGCAAGCCATGAAAGGCTTCTCCAGGGCTCCAACATTCTTCCCCCACCCCTGCTCCTTCCCACATGGCGTGCCATCCATCCCTCATTCATCCAGGACACAGGGATCTGACAACATGCTATTATGGGGCGAGAAATAATAGCCCATTGTCACATTTGTTTTGACACAGGATGTTATTTAGGTTTTGAACAAAAAGCTTTTCCCAAGTTCTATTTGCGACCAGTCTTTTCCATTGTGCAGTATTTGGCTATGGATAGGGTAACATTTTGGGAGAGTCTCAGTAAATGATGTAGGGAAACGGCAATTAATCTCTTTACACAAGCAATGCAAGGGATATGCTTTGATACAGCTACAAAACCTTCCTCTAACTTCCTGAAAAAATATGATTTAACACCACCGACCAAACTGAAGCAACAAGGGGGTGCAATGTGCAGTCTTGGAAAGAAATGAAAACCAAGAGCCCCCACCGCCCAAGGTGAATGAAAACAAGAGCTCCCACCGCCCAAAGTGAACTGTTTTCTTCCTGAGGAAGCTGCCGGGTGACACAGGCTCTGGACTGTTTCCTTCTGGACACAGATGATGTTTCAGATTTGACAAAGATGCAAAGTGGTACTCCCTACCCCAACTCCAATCCCTCTGTGTGGCCACTGGACTGACCCAAGCTTGTGGTATCACTTACAGTTTACCTCTCTCCAGGCGCCATTATGATCTCAGTTTTTGCCTAATATTGTGGTGACGGTTACCAGACATGAAGGAGAAGTAATTTTGCACAAACTTGACAAAGATGTCCTTAAGATTAAAATTACATATACCCAGCTTGAATTGACTTCATTCTGCTGTGCTCAGTTCCAGACTCCTTCCATCCTCCTCACAACACACAGAGGTCCTAGAATACTAACCTCACCCAGAGACGAAGTCTGTAAAGTCATTCCCTTTGAACTTCTAGGATGGGAAGTGGTAACTTTCCTAGAAATTTTCCGTGATAAGGGAGTTTCAGAGCTCAGAGAATTGATAACACTAAGACCGTCTTCCTAAATTAAGGCTGACAACCACTATGTGGGGCAGGCTCTCGGGGCTACACTTGTCTGTGTATGTGTATGGCTAAGGTGGTAGAACATTACACACTTCTTCTACCTGCTCAAAGGCCAGGAAAACACAGGTTCAGTCCCAAAGCCAAGGGAGCCAGGGCTCAAAGACACTGCTCCTTCTCTTTGGTCACCTCTCACACAAATCTGTCAGGCAAATGCCAGGCTACCCATGCCCTGTCTTCATTTGTAAAACCAAGTGCCAGCCTCCAAGGATCCCCTTACATCATCATCTCTTAGTTCAGTATTCTAAACCCTGCTGTCTCCTTGGTCCACACTGAATCCAAATCCCTCAGGGAGCCTACAGGCGCTATGGGCCCCATGGGAGCTGTCTGCTCTCAGCCCTTTACCCACTTGGCTGGACAGCCTGCTTGCCTCTTTTGTTCTCCACTTCTGTTGAGTTCTCTGAGGTGAAAAGTCAACATCTCCCTTTTCTCCTCATCTTGACTACACAGGATTATTTTCCCCAATAATGGCTGATGCGGCTGCTGATGTTCAGTGAGTGTGTCACAATCAGGAAGAGCAAAGAACCCAGCTAATCTGAAAGAAAGTATGGCACATCTAAACAAGAAAGGGCCAAGAGGCTTCCGGTTTCCGGCAAGAGGACCAGAGGAGAAAGAGAACACGCGAAAGAGAGAGGATGTCTCTCTCAGACTTTCATCTGGCAGTGAAGCTGGCTGACCAGCCGCTCGCCCCCAAATCAATTCTTCAGTTGCCAGAGACAGAACTGGGAGAATATTCGCTAGGGGGCTATAGCATTTCGTTTCTAAAGCAGCTAATTGCTGGCAAGCTCCAGGAATCTGTTCCAGACCCGGAGCTGATTGATCTGATCTATTGTGGCCGGAAGCTAAAAGATGACCAGACCCTTGACTTCTATGGTATTCAGCCTGGGTCCACAGTCCATGTTCTCCGCAAATCTTGGCCTGAGCCTGATCAGAAACCTG
>LOEQ01004624.1:138068-149481 GCA_001685075.1 Bramus lutescens | reverse complement strand
AAAGAAGAAAGGGCCAAGAGGGAGCTGGACTTCACGAGAGCAAAGGGAGAAGGTGGAATCCAGGTTAGGTATCTGAGAACAGGGTTGGGTTTACGTGGCCCTCGGGGGCCCTGCATAACTTTGATGAGAAAGGAAAGTTGAGATTTATGTGCGGGCTCCTCTGGCAGTGAGGGAGGGAAAATTACTCAGACAGGAAGAGAGAGGCTGCTAAAAGGCAGGTGGAGGTTCATACTGGACTCAGGACAGAATCCAACAAGGGCTTAGGGAACTGTCGCAGGACCCATAGAACCACAAACCAAAGCTCAGGGGCTTTGGTTCCTCCTTAAAACTCATTCTCCCATCCCCTTCCATCTCCGAGAGGGGCCTGTATACTGCATGCACTCTGATGGAGATTCTCTCTGCCTCTCTCCCTCTGCCTCACCTCTCACGTCACCTCTCACCACTTCCTTTCTTTGTACTGGAGAACCTGGGATGTCACCAGACAACCAGGGCCATCTGTGCTAGCTGGAAGGTAGGCACACATAGGGTTATAGCAGGGCAGGAAGTGGCAGGTCCAGATGAACAGACACCTGCTGTGACTGGTGAGACATAGATATCATCCGCTGAGGGAGCCACATACTCTCAAGTGCAGGCAGAGGATTATGGACAAGTCCAGGCAAAACCTAGGATCGGCGAAATGGCCCTGAAGACATCTGAGGAATCTAAGGGTCTACATAGGCTGTACCAGGACACAGTGTAAACAAAGTCCAAGGGGGCATGTGTGGGGCTGGGCAAAGATGCTGTGTTCTTTAGCCTGCCTTTCTTTAGAGTTGCTAAATCTTCATGTGATTGTCTGGGAGCAGGAAGGGAGTGGGAAAGCCCGCCTGCCATCACTGGTTGCCTCTAAATTCATCAGCAGCTGTTTGGAACTTCTCTTCAGACTTAAGGCCCATCCTCTTTTTCGAATGCTCATATCCTGACTTACCAAAAGCAGCAGATTACCTACTCTTTTCTTTCCAAACTTCTAAATCTATTTTTCCCCTCTTCTTTTCATCCAAGGTCAAACCCAGCCCCCATCCTAAATTCTGCTTTCTTGTTTATGCCATGGTGAACCTTTACCAGCTGTTCCTGCCTTTGCCAACAATCTCTTTGTCCACTGGTGATTCCTCCTTCAGCAATAAACGTGCCCGTGTCTTCCCTATCTCGAAAAGAAAGTCGCAATCAAACATGACTTTCACTGTGTTCTCCTCGTATATGAATGCCTGTCTTCTTCCATTCTGCCATCAGTGACATGGCTTTCACCCACAATCCAACACGGCAAGGTCCACTGTATAATCTGCAAACCCCATGATCGCTTCTCGGCCTGCATCCCCTGACCTCTTCACAATGGGCCACAGTATTCATCAGCCTCACCCACAGTCCCCTCTTTCTTTGCATTCATACTTGACCTCTGATTCTCTCCAGACACTGCAATTCGTCATTTGCAAGTTCTCATGTCAATCCTTTCTTCCTCCCCCTGGCTCTAGATGAAGCAGCTCCTGGAGGGCTGCTAATCATCACCTCTTCTTAGTGGCTCCCCTTTACAGCCACAGCCTTTTCCAGTCCTGGGATCTTGTCTAAGCTCCTCACTTGCATCTCCCTCTGTCTTCTAGATAGTTCTACCAGACACCTATCTGGCTTTCCAGGACCAGCATCTACTGTCTCTCATTTAATTAACCTATGTTCTATCCAACCCCCAGTTTTGATCCAAGTCAACATCACTTTCCCTTCCTTACATCTTACACAATCACTCGAGTGCCAAGATTGGCTACTCTTCCTTTGTTAACATTTCCTCCCTTCTTCCTTCTTCTTCCACACAATGAGACCTATGCACCACCTTTTGCCTCAGGGTCTCCCAACTATCCCCCTGCTTCAGTCTTAACCTCCTTTTCCATTCCACCTATGGGCACATTGACTGTTCAGAGATGCCATTCTGACCGTGTGCTTTTCCTGCTCAAGAGACATCAGTCTTCACCACTTACCAAATGCATGGTGATAAAACATTAAAAATAAGTAGATCAAGACAGACTGAAACTATTGCATCTTCTCCTACAACAAAGAGGCACAATTCAGTCTGTAGAATGTATAAACAACAATCGGGTTGGAAAGAAGGAATTCCACCGTGCTCTTTGGGGTGAAGAAATTAAAGAGGTTAAGTAACTTGGCTAACGTCAGTGTGCTTGGAAAATGTAGAAAACTTATGTTTGGCATTCCTTCCTGTCACAATGTGTATCTCAAAATAGATGGTCTATTTATGACCAACCCGCCTCCATCATCTGGCTAAACAGGACTGTGGGGCTGACTGTTTCTATGCATGTGGTCATACTTGCCCCATGCCCGGAACTCCCTCTTGCCTCTGTTTCCATACTTTATGTATCATTCAAATGCATCTCAAAGTCCACCTCTTTTGCATAACCTCTCTCCATCCATCTCAAGCTTTATGGTCTGTTTGTATTTCTCTTATGGTCTTGAGTCTCATTTATATGAATGTTTGTACTTCTTTATCAGAGGCACGATGAGAAAAAGAGCACTCTGTTTATTTGCTACCAGTAATACCTATGGAACCGAATGTGGCGAGCCACACCAAGCAACTCACTATGTTTCAACAATGCTATGACTTAATTGAAACTAGATTAGGACCATTAACACCTAGGGTCCAGAAATTCTCTGTTGGGAGTTGTCCTGTGCATATTAACATATTGAATCACATCCCTGATTTCTACCCATCAGATGCCAGTTGCAGTCCCCAAGATGTGACAATTCCAAAGGCCCCAGAAACTGCCAAGTGTCCCAGGGTATGTGAAATTACCACAGTGGAGAACCTCTTACTCTATATCTCTATATTCTATGAATCTTCATAACTTAAGCAACTCATATGAAGAGTCTCATGTATAGTAGACACAGGATATATTATAAACAAGAAAAGAACAAAACTCTTATATTCCTGGAACTCAAAAGCAAAGGAGGCAGAGAGTGAAATGGCTTGATTATCCTAACATCATACATCCCAGAATAAGAGGGAGATGACAGAAATAACAAGATCAACATTAATAACGAGGGCTGACCGTCCAGGAAGGAAGTTTCCTAGGTGGTCCTTGTCTGGAGGGCTGCTGTGAAGGGGCAAATGAGACCAGGCGACAGACAGGAAAATGCAGGCACGCAAGATATCACACATGAGAAGGTTGAGGAACACACAAGATATCCCACATGGGAAGGTTGAGGAACACACAAGATATCCCACATGGGAAGGTTGAGGAAGCATGTGTGAGCCAAGCACAGGCTCTGGTCATGGGGCTAGAGAAGACTTGTGAAGGGCACGGTGCCTTCAGCTCAAAACCATGAAGAATGTCCAGGAACAGCAAGAGTTTAAGGATGGGCCCACTGCTAAAAAGTTCAAGGGGGAAACAGAAATCAAGGCGGTGACAGCAGGGTCAACCCAGAAGTGGGGGACTACGATGACGATGACAACCATGACTAGAGTTGAAGGCCACTTTTGGAAGAGAAAGTAGGCGGGGAAATAAGACTGCACGACAGAAGCTGAGAAGAAACGAACACAGGGACAGGCAGAGATGGTAGCTGCTTGAGAAACAAGGGGCAAGGAACAAACAGGTGGTGTTGGGAAGCCTGGGAGAAGTCAGGCGGGACAGTGATTGGCGAGGAGCGGATCTGAGGACCCCAGCTCTGGAGCAGAACAAGAGCATTCTGGAGAGCAGCATGAGGTCAAGGTTAGAGGAGCTTAACGGCATGCGTGTGGCGAGGGGTGACTTTCCAAAGGTTGGGAAGGAAAGGAAACAAACTGAAGGAAAAGGGGTATGAAAAGGGTTTCTTTTCGAAGGCCAACACCTTGAGTAACAGTGAGAGGCAAAAAAGGCCGAAGGGAACGCTGACGGAGGATTCAGCACATAAATGGAGGAAGGGTGCAGAACGGGCAGCAGGACCCACTGGGGATGGGAAGGCACTCACGGAAGGACAGAGAAACAGGGGGAGGGATGCTATCATCACACATAGGAGAAGGAACAAGAAGAAAATTGAAGATGTCATTCACTGAGACATGTATTTTCTTTCCCTCTGAAACAAGAAACGAGGAGATTGTGAAAAGGAGTGTGTATGTGGGGTAGGAGAGGCTTTATGTTCCACAGAACACCTGAGGAAAACAAAGGGACTGTCCAGGGAACATGAAACTTCTGGGGGATGTGGGAATGGCAGGATAGATCTCCAGTCTGGCCTCCATAATTTCCCAGTTAGCTTTAAAAACTTTATGTTTGTGAATGTGATCATAGGCATACACATGCCACACTGTGCATGTGGAGGTCAGGGAATAACTCTGGGTGTCAGTATGTGCATGTGGAGGTCATGGGATTACACGGGTGTCTGTGTGCACATGTGGAGGTTGGGGGATTACACGGGTGTCAGTGTGTGCATGTGGAGGTCAGGGATTACACGGGCGTCAGTGTGTGCATGTGGAGGTCGGGATTACACAGGTGTCAGTGTGTGCATGTGGAGGTCGGGATTACACGGGAGTCAGTGTGTGCATGTGGAGGTCAGGGGATTACATGGGTGTCAGTGTGTTCATGTGGAGGTCAGGGGATTACACGGGTGTCAGTGTGTGCATGTGGAGAAGGTCAAAGGACAACCCTGGGTGTTAAGTTTTCACCTTCAACCTTGTTCATTTGGGACAGGATCTTGTCATTTCCTGCTACCAATGCAGGCTGCCTACCCTACAAGCTTCTGAGAGCCTCCAGCCCTGTCTCCCACATCCCCAGCAGGAGTGCTGGGACTGCAGCCGCGTGTGTTACTGTGCCAGTCTCTTACATGAGCTCTGGAGGTCCCAACTCAAGCCATCAGGTGTGTGCGGCAAGGGCTTTACCCTCTGAACTAACTCTCCAGGAGATTTTGACTAACTAGTTTGTCAGTGATGCACACAAAACTCTCTAAGAAAACAATCACGATGTTCTCTCTTTTCATCCATTTATCGGTCTTGAAGACAAGCCTGGAAGAAATCTGCCAGGGTTTTACAAGCAACACATTTTCAGCCACATCCTGTTTTTAGGGAAATCCCCCTAGCTAGCCAGTCACTCAGTGCCCCCCAGTCACTTAGTGCCCCCCAATCACTCGGTGCCCCAGTCACTCAGTGCTCCCCAGTTGTTTGTGGCCCCTCAGTCGCTCAGTTCCCCCAGTCACCCAGTGCCCCCCAGTCACTCAGTGTCCCCCATTTCTCTCACTGTCATAAGGCTTTTTCACAGTCACAGTAACACTCAGCATGATCACTTGCCTCACTTTTAAAATGCAAGGGCTGTTGACTGCTCATGAGAACCTTATTAGAAGAATGTATTTACTGTGTAGCTTATGTTTTGTAGGCATGCTCATTACTCTGCCTAATTCCAGTGTATAGGGTTAGAATTCACATAACTGTCTTCTAGTCTATCTACTGAGAAGGGATAATATTTTTTACTTTTTATAAAAGTTCTCATTAATGTGTTTTATTTGGGTGTAATTATGCTAAACCTTCAACTTAAGTTTCATACACATGTTAGGGAACAATGGCCTCTTTCCCCCTTTGCCCCTGGTATACATCTCTCCTAGGGGCCTTTATTCTTTCTGAGCTTTTCCTTTAACGCCATCTAACACAATGCAGCATCATGTGACCTTGTACATAGTTGGTGGTGTGGCATTTCCTAAGTGAACTACCGTCAAGCTTGGGGAACCTTTCCAGGACGGGCTGGCGCAACATGCCATCTGAGCACTAAGCTTGTAAGCATCCAGCTTATAGTGCTGGATGTCTCTGAGCAGGCAAGAATTTAGAACCATTGAAAAAGTGACCAGTCAGAGGCTAAAATACTTTATATATCATTCATAAATTCGGTATCATACTGATTTTGTGGAATGGAACTAATTTTGCAGATGATGGCAAAGATTCCCATTTATTCAACTACATATGGCTTTCCTTCTAGTCAGGAAAAATCTTGGAATCAAATGAAATGATGCATTGTTATTACTGCCCTCTCAACTGTATTGAGATAAGAAATAGTATAATTAAACCTTTCAAGCTCATGAAGTAGGATAAGTTTTCAAATTAACTAAATATCTGTAATGTCAGGAAGCCGGTATGGGCATGAGACTACAGAAAGGGAGAAATTGCTCTGAGAAGGCTTCTGATCAGCTACAGGATTCAGGGGGTATACATATATTTCAGTTCTCCCTCCCCTGGTGTGTGTGTGTGTGTGTCTGTGTGTGTGTATGTTAACTATATCCCCAGACCCAATTCACTTGAACAAAGAAAAGAAACCAATCATGGGGAACCTGCCTACAAAGGAAAAACAAAGAACAGATGAATTAATTTCTGTTTACTTGATTATTCAATGGCTCATTGGGTACCTGTCAAGAAGCAGGCACAGGGCCTGGGTTTGAGGAAACTAAGATGATGATACAACAACTTAGTTGATGAGTAAGAGTACATATTACTGCTAAATGTTGCACACACAGTGGTCCATAGCTTGTGGCACTGTTTTGAGGGATTGGGGACCCTTTTTGAGGTTGGGTCTATCTGCAGGAAGTGGGTCCCTGGGTTGGGACTTTAGAGTTAAACCCAGTCTGCTCTTCAGATCTAAGTGCTCTAATTACTAGTCTGCCAAGATGTAATAAGCAGAGACACCAGTTTCAGCTGCTACATCTTCCCTACCATCATGGACTGTGTCCTCTTAAACTGTGAGCCAAACTAAACCCTTCCTCCTTTAAGTTGTTTCTGCTAGGTGTCGGTTACAGCACAAAAAAGTAACTAAGATGGAACATTAGTAAACATGGTGGAAAAGGGGATGCCATTTAAAAGACTAAGGACTCCCAGGTTAGAGGGCTGTTCACAAGGATGAAAGGGAGAGAGAGGAATTTACTGCCACTGGAGGATGAAAGCCAGAAGACCCTGAAGGTTCAGGGGCTGGCGCTGCCCACGCTCAGCATCTGTAGGGTGAGCAGGTGGAAATGTGTGGGGTTCGTTTGCACACTAATACTTGTCATTGCCATGACTACACTAGNTTCATTCTGACCTGCTACCAAATTGCTTCCTCTGCTTCTGCTGCCTTCCTTGAACTAGCTCACAGGTGGCCTGTCCACAGCCCTGACCTAGCCTACATTTCACGACCATTCATTTGCAATTCACTTAGCCTTCTATGGCTTAGTAACTTTGTCCTGGGTGTTCAATCCAAACCTAAGAGCCATGGCCAGGCGGGATGAGGTCATACTATTCCAGGATTTTACCAGCTGGGTTGGATGGCAAGGCAGGAGGTGTGACTTGAATCTCCAATGGAGATCCAGGAAGGCCCAGAGAATGTGGTTTGTAGGCTGCCCTTGCTGTTCAAGGAGAGTTTAAAGTCAGAAAGGAAGATGGAATGGGGTGGCTCAGATAGGAAGGAGCAGAACAAACTGAGTTGGGCTATTAACGTAGTCCATGCAGATGAACACTAGTAGGGAGACTGAGGCTGGACCACAGTGGCCTGTGGGATGGCTTAGTGAGGATGAGTGAGATGGCAACCTGGAAGAGAAAGGACTAGAGCTTGGCCTTACGAAGACTAAGTCAACAGTTCAGTGTATGACACATGGGGAAAGAGACAGTCAAGGCTCTTCATGTCAAGTCAAGTGTAGCTTCACGCCTGACATCAACTCCACCCCTAATGCAATGGCTGCAGACCAGCATGCTGACACCTGCAGAGATCCACCAGGGTCCTGTGAGCACAGATGGCAACATGTGAGCAGCAGAAAAGAACACAGGTGTGTGCAGGCCCAGGAACTGTGATGGTGAAGCTGACTCAGGTTATAAAGCCAGGATTCTCTAACTAGTTTTTGACTCCTGGAGGCCTAAGGAGGCAAGATGAAGGCCACACAAAATGCTGCAAAGGGAGGTGACTTCTTACAGACCGTGCATGACAGGGACTCTGGGATTCTTCAGGAGCCTTCTCAGAGTTACAAGAGTAGAGAGCCTGGTGCCAAGGAAGGCTTGTGGTTGACAGTAAGGAATGTAAGAGGCAGTCCTGGAACTCGCTCTGTAGACCAGGCTAACCTCGAACTCACAGAGATCCATTTGTCTCTGCCTCCTGAGTGGTGGGATTAAAGGCGTGCACCACCACCACCAGCCCGGCTTAAGGGAAGGCAGTTTTAAAACAGGTGATTAACCTGCTACCTTTGTTGAACAGGCAGTATTAAGAGGATGAAGTGGTAACTGATGTCTTTGGGGTTGGGCAATATGGAGGCTGTAAGTGACTCTGACTGCAGCAAAGCTAATGAATGATGGACTGTAAGTCTGTGGGCCATGGACATAGGCCATGGAGTACTGAGGGAAGACTCAAGCCTAGCACTGTTGTCTCTTATGAAAAAAAAAAGAAAGAAAACAAGAACTTTACTACTAAATAAAGCTAATGAATGATGGACTGTAAGTCTGTGGGCCATGAACATAGGCCATGGAGTGCTGAGGGAAGACTCAAGCCTAGCACTGTTGTCTCTTATGAAAAAAAAGAAAGAAAACAAGGACTTTACTACTAAATGACACCAAAATCCACACCTCTGTTTCTGTTATCTCTCCCAAGCTTAAGTCATAGATGCTGCCAGACACTTCCTTTACTTTTCAAATTCATCCTCTAAAGTCAGTAGCTGTATATGAAATACTTTGTATCTCCCTGCATCTTCTCCCAATGAAGGAATAAATGAACATACTTCATTTCTAATGCTACATAGATCTGTGTGATAGAGAATGATGGTCTCTGCATATATGTGGGTGGGGGCACCCCTTGGGATACCAAAAGTCCTGAGAGGCCCTAGTCTCTCACAGAAAATGGCACAGTGCTTTTTGCATAGTTCAGAGATAAATGCTACATAGCCTTTAAATCATACCCAGTACATTGGAAGAGGTACGTAAACAGTTTTGTGAGGCAATAATGGCAATAAAGCTCTACATATGTTCAGCTGTAATACATTTTAAGTAAACAAATAATTAATAAAATCTTTTATTTATGTGTCTGTGTGTCTGTGTGGGTGTATACTTCTGTGTGTGTTTGCACTCACGAGGCCAGAAGAGGGTGGGATTGGATCTCATGGAACAAAAGTTACAGGCAGTTGTGAGCTGCCTAATGTGGATGCTGGGAACTGCATGCTGGTCCATTGTACTACTCTTAACTGCTGAGCCATATTTCCAGACCATACGTTTTTTATATGAACTGCAACACTGAACCCTAAGATAATGAGGCCCAAATGTAAGCACCACAGCAAACAAATCTTATAGAACATTCAGCAGCACCAGGAAATACAATTCTCTAGCCTGTGGTGGAATAAAATGAACTCAGCACAGAGAGATATTTTGTGTGAGGCTTATTCCCAACTTGAATCCCATTACTGATGAGAAGAGGGAAAGTGCCTGGAACCTTCAGTTTTAACATATCTTAAGAGCCAAGTGGGTTCAGGTTCGGGTGAGGGTTCACACACACAAAACACACAGAAAAATTGGAGGCAAGCAAGAAAAATCCATACCCACACACTTACTACCTTTGTGAGTGACTGTCTAGGCCACATGGATGGGGACGGTGACCCAAATAAGATGAGCAATCTTAGGATAGAGAGATGATGGGGAACAGAGCAGGGAGGCCCCTTTCTTTTCCCACATAAACTTAAAAGATTATTCTGGAAGAAGTAATTTTACAGCCAACTTATAATATGTTTGAAATGCAGACTCCTCAGGTGGACAACAAACACTGCATCTGAGCTATGGATAAATTTACTGTTGCCACCATCCAATAAGAAGATTAAATGTTAGTGCTTAGCCCAAATGAGAGTATTGTTTTTCTTTTTAAATATGAAACGTACCTTGGAATCCTGATACTATTTGGACAACATCTTCATAGACCATCAGAGTGGCAGAGCGTTCAGGAAGCAGGCCAAGGCTCAGAGAGGAAAACACTGCAAGAACAAAATAGACAAAAGGGAGCTCAGTTCAGTTCAAAGGCTCACTCTGAATTTCTGGGTACTTTGCATTCTTCCTACTTTCTTATTTCAAATCAATCAACAATATTGATTTTTCTAAAAGATGAGTGAAATACCTTCAAAATGCCAGTCTTGTAATCCTCTTGTAATAACTACTGTCTTGCCATGGTCAACTTGAAAAAGAATTGTGAGATTTGGGGGGCATGTATAAATGTGTGAATGAATGTGTAGAGGTCAGAGGTCAACTTTCAGCATCATTCATTCCTCAGGGCTGTCCACCTTGGTTTTTTGGGACAGGATCTCTCTCTGGGACCATATGAAAATAGACTGGCAGGCTTGCAAGCCTCAGGGATCTGCCTGTCCTGACATTCTCAAGGCAGTGATTACAACTGTGCACCACCATTCCTCGTCTTTTTTTACATGAGTGCTGGGGAACAAATTCAGGCCTTATTGGTATGACTGAATTATCTTCTCATTTCCTTTGTAAGATATCTTAGTGAAGTAAGGCCTCTTGATACTGGAGTATATTAAAAGTTATTATGCCTAGAATATATGGGTACACATACATACATACACACATACATATGTAATGTTAGGTATTAGCATTAGAAAAATTATAAAATATGTACTTGGGATCACATATGCAGTATGTTCAGACTGTTCCCCCCAACTTAGAAGTAATAACACAACACAAATTATACTAATATTTGGACTTTTAACTTTGGTTCACAAGGTCTACATGTTTCAGGGCAGACACGTGTTGTGATTTGGTTGTGAAGTGAGCTTGAACACTGTCCCCAGCTGGTGGCACTGTTTTGAAAGGTTGTGGAACAACATTTAGGAGGTGGACTTACAGAAAGTGTGTGACCAGGGACAAGCCTTGAGCATTTCCGGTCTGTCTTCTGCTTTTTGACCGTGGATACAAAGTGGTCAGTCCTCACACGCTATTGCTGCTATGCCTCTCTTCCTGACAGTCTGTGTTTCTTCTTAAACCTGAGGCATGAGAAATCCTCCCTTTTCTAGGTATTTTGTCACATGCAATTTGAACTTGGGAAGAAAAAAAACCTCCAAATAATTCCACTAACATTTTCAGGCTCTTACTAACAGCACAGATGTAGCTCCAAGTTTACTGATTTGGATACTTTAGCTAAGCATTAAAACAACTCTAAGAAGTAGGTATTATTCAGGTGCCTGCTCTTCAGGAAGGAAACAGGTTTATAGATGAGGAAATAACTTTCCAAATATCCCCCAGCTGAGAGGCGGGGGCTGAGATCTCAGATTTGTATATGGGTACGGCGAGGGAACAAAGTGAGTTACCAACCTGGGTAACTTAGTGAGCAACTATTGTCACAGCAAGCTCTTTACTGACTGGGCATTCTCCCCATGTAAGTATGTATGTATGTATGTATGTATGTATGTATGTATGTATGTATGT